>CAJQUW010000165.1:0-101976 GCA_907163375.1 Prostheceraeus crozeri | reverse complement strand
TCAAACATTTGAACAGGAAACAATGTATGAAAGAACATAACAGCTGCTACACACCCACTTATTCATTTGTAAAGAGTGGCATAATAATTGCAGGGATGTAGGAAGTTAAGACTTCATTTACAATTCCATTGATCATAACTAGTGACTGTTTTCTTTCACTTATTGCAAAATGCCAAAACGTACTGCCGCAGAAGCTTTTTCGTTTTACATGCCGATTTTACTAAACTTAATTAAAGATCTATAGAGCACAAGGAAACTGCGAATAAATACTTTGAAGAGTGGAAGTTAGAAATTCAATCGAGAAAGAAGAACAAATTGGACTCTCAAAAACAAGTGGAGGATATTACAGTAAAAATAGAACAGTATCTTAACACTACCACAATTCCTCAGTTCAATGTTACAAAAGAACATTTCATTACCATCGAAGATAGTGCTACTATGATTTCAAAACTGATTGCAAGTGATAAAGTGCACCATGGGTCGTTGCTGAGAAGTGCTGCTTATCAAGGTTATGGATTTAAAAGAATTCTGGAATTGAGTGACAATAAAAAAAACAGATTTGTGGCAAACTTGGAACTATTTAGAATTTCTTATAACGTAAGTTATTGTTATTTCTTGATGAACTTATCAGATCTAATTCTACCACACGTATTATTTTTAAATTCATCAATGCCCATTAGTTTTGTTAGAAAACATTTCAAAGAAATCAAAATTTATATAGAAAAATTGAATCAACCGACAACTATAGAAGAAATGAGGTTTGGTTCCCAAGATGAATGAACATTAACTATGTTGTTTCACTTTTTAAGATATGTGCAATGTACATACATATTTGATGTATACATATTTATGAAGACTTCTTTATAAGTAGTAACGCATTTTGGATTATTTTGAAATGTAATTAAATTTTCTTTTGTTCTCCAGTCTAATGGTAGTAGACTGCTATTGTATAGATCTATATTTCAGTATGTAACATAATCTTTGGTATTTAAGAATGATTCATGGAACTTAGTAGTATTGCATTTTGGATTATTTTGAAATGTAATTAAATTTTCTTTTGTTCTCCAGTCTAATGGTAGTAGACTGGCATTGTACAATTGTATGATAAGATTGATTGTTGTATTATTATATTTGATATTTAAGAATGATTCATGGAACTTAGTAGTATTGCATTTTGGATTATTTTGAAATGTAATTAAATTTTCTTTTGTTCTCCAGTCTAATGGTAGTAGACTGACATTGTACAATTGTGTGATAAGATTAATTGTTGTATTATTATATTTGATGCAAAATACACTGCCGTTGTTTTCATTTTCCTGTACAAGAAGTAGACATTATTACAGTTATTGGAATTTATTTCATTTAAAATGAATGATGAAAATCCGACAGTTATACTGAGTAATATAGGTGATATATTTTCTCAGGTTAATAACATGACTGAGTTCTTAGAAATATACGACAAACAAACAACTACGTATTTCGATTTAAATAGCATTTCAGAAGATTGTATTCAAAATATTTATTCAAAATATTTCTTTAAAAAATGGAAGAAACAAAAATGGAAGAAACCGCAAGAATATATCCTTCAATATCATATGAACGTAGTTCTACTTTAATGGACATTGAAAAGATTAACATTGAAAAAATGAACATTGAAAAACACAAAGATAGAGTACGCTATATGAAAGATAAGGAATCTCAATTATTATTAAGATTAGAGCATTATAAAAAATTAAGAAAGAGATGGACTAAAGTTAAGAATGTAACACAAGGAATTGGCATATTCTTAACAATAAGTTTAGGTGCTTTAACAATTGTTATATCTTCTGGTGTTTTAGTAATTCCAGTAGTTGCTACAGCTTTAACAGGTAGGGCGTTTTTGCAACTTCACTTGTTACGATGTTAGATAAATCTTTAATAACTAAGAAACGAAAATCATTAAAAACTAAGCATTTACATATTAAAGAAGTCTATGATAAACTACATTACTACTTTCAAAGAGTATGTGATGATAATGTTATTACGTTAGATGAGATTGAAAAATTTGATCAAATAGCTAATAAAGCTAATAAAACGCCATTTCATTTAAAGTCCGAAAAAGTTGATGATAAGAATAAACAGGATGGCAAAATTTCTAATGAAGAAAATTACAAAATTTTTTTAGAAGAGCTAAAAACTTTAAGCGAAAATTTAAGCAAAACTTTATTAAACAAAACTTAAAACGAGAAAACTTTAAACGAAAAGATGTCAAACAACAAAGCAATAAAAAAATAATTTGTTCAGTAAAATGTTTTTGCTGTATTCCAATGTTACCACAAAATTCAAATATTATATTTTAAAAATGGATAAAATTAGAGCTGATAATTTTAAAAGAATAAAACAATTAGAAGAGTTAATAAAACAAAGAAATATTATGAAAGAAAATCATCTTCAACATAGAATGATAAAAGCTGGTATTCAATCTGATATGTTTGAAAAAATGCAGCAAACCGAGCAAGTAAAAACTGATTTTGAAAAAACTATGGAACCATTTAAAACTCTTGAAAAAGAAAGTACAAATAATGATAAACAAATTGATATAACAGATCCAGAGCACAAAACTATATTAGATGACTATGGATTACTAGAATCAAACATTAATAAGAAATTACCAAAATCTATGCAATTTGAACATTCTATTTCATTTATAGATGGAAAAACAATACCTAGATTTTATCTCGGTCAAAAAGAAATATTTCCACAACCTTTTCGAGGTATAATTTTTTCACCAGATAAATCTCCTTTTAATTTAGATGGAAATTTTGTTGATCTTTTAAGAGGAGCAGATTTAAATAATTATGCTGTAGAAGATCTCATAAAATATAAAGCTATGTTAGACAGAGTTGGTGCAGTAAAATCTCTTAGACGTTATAAACAATTAGAAAATTTATTATCAACGGGAGTTAAAGTAGGGAAAGGTTTATCTGAAAAACAGAAAACAGAAACAACCATATTTTTACCAGATGATCCACAAGAATTACTAAATAGATTAAATATTTTAATATCTGCAATAAAAGAAGGACATAATTCTAGTTTCAATGAAATTCATGCTATATTGAAAAGACTGTTAGAAAAGAAGATTCTAAATGAAGAGGATTATAAAAAGTATAACCGGACATCTCTGATGTCCTCCAGGGCTTCGCCCGTAGCTGAAATATGTTGTTGTTTTTTAATTTTTTATAAAAAAATATTTCATAAAAAATATTTATTTAATTTTTTTAGTTTAAAAATGTGTTCAGCAGATTTAGACAAAATTAATGATCATTTAGAAAATTTGACAGAGATTTTGGGTTCATCAAAATTTAGTACGACGTTAAAAATTATAACAACTACTTCATCACACACTTGTAATTTAGAACCCATTCTACATTTAGAACAGAATAAAAATTATCAAATTGCATTGACTAGTTTCTCTACATTTAACACTATTCAAAACGTTATCAAAGATGTGAATGATCAATTTAGATATTCTACTGATAAAGGAAAAACATGGAAAATACTAACTTTTCTTCCTGGTTCTTACGAAGTTGAAACAATATCAAATGAAATTAAGAGACATTTAGGTATACCATTTAAAGATAAGAAACAATTACATTTTGCAGTTGAACCGGCAGTTAATAAATTTTCTCTTACTTTAGACGAAAATCATCAAGTTGATTTTAATCATGATAGATCATTGTCAAAGCTATTAGGATTTAATAAACAAACCTATAGTCAAGGTTATCATTTAGGTGAGAAGATTCCAAAAATAACTGAAATAAATTCAATTGTTGTACATTGTGACATTATTGAAGGAGGATATATAAATGGTAAATTATCAAATTTAATATTCAGTTTTCCAGCTTTTACTGTACCCATTGGTTATAGATTAAATGTATTTCCACAAACATTAATATATTTTCCTATTACAAGAAAAACTATTAACAACATTAACATTAGAATCACTGATGAAAAAGGACAAGAAATAAATTTTGGAGGTGAAGAGATTATGATAGATCTTTTGGTTCGGGAGGTATGAACTCCCGTTCGTGAGGTATAAACTCCCGTTCGAGAGGTATAAACTCCCGTTCGAGAGGTATAAACTCCCACGCGAAGCTAGAGAAGTTTAATTTTCTTCTTCTTTAGAAACAAAAAATAAAAAAAATAAAAAAAAATTTTTTATTAAAAAATGAGTGAACTACCTCCATTAAATAAAAAAAAACTTAAATTTAATCATCATCCAAATTTATCTAATAAAGTTTTGTCAGTTATTTGTGGAAGATCAGGATGTGGAAAAACATATCTATTATTTAAAATTTTAACGACTCCAAATTTTTTGGATTATAACAATCTTATAATTTATACAACAACAGCAGAACAACCCGTCTATCAATTTTTAAAATATGGATTTGAAAATAATCTTAAAAAAACTGCAACTGCTTCATTATTCAAAGAATATGAAAAATCTGAAGATGAAGAAGAAATAAGTTCGTGGTGTGAAGAAGCAACAAAAAATAATCAGTTAGTAGAATCTAATAAAAATAAGCATATAAAAATACAATTAATAGATGATAGTGGTAATATGCAAGATCCTAGTAAACTAGATAAAACAATGAAACATTGTGTAATTTTTGATGATTGTGTTAATGATAGAAATCAGTCAGTTCAGAGAAATTATTTCACAAGAGGTAGACATAATAACTGTAGTGTATTTTATTTAACACAAAGTATGTATTCATTAGACGGAAGTGTTATTAGAAAGAATGCAAATATATTTATACTATTTGAAATAAATGCAAGAAACTTAAGTGATTTGTTAAGAGATTTATGTGTAAGAAATAAAGATGAATTTAAACAATCGTGTAACAATGCTTGGTCAAAAGATTATGGATTCATTACAATTAATATTGATAAAAAAATTCATGATAGAGTTATCGAACAATTGTTCTCTGACTAGGCTTCGTCTCGAGGGGCTTCGCCCCGCCTGAAAGTCGATAGAAAATATTTTCGCGGAGTGACCGAACGGAGTGACCGAACGGAGTGACCGAATAATTTTTTCTTATAAATTTTTTGTTAATAAAAATAAAAAAAAATATGTTGAATGCTTACAAGATAGAGCATGTACCAGTTTTAAAAGATTATCGTCATCCTACAAATCCTGTAAATTCGAAGAAAGAAGTTAGATTTTATTATCATCATAAATACGTAGCGCTCGTTACAGATTATAAAACAAAACATGGTATTAAACCGTGTGTTAAAACAAAAGACTTTCCACTTTGTTTAAGAAGTTTCCGAGTATTTTTGGCGTATAATAATTTATGGTGGTTGGTTAAGAAAGAACATTTAACAGCACATGAATTAGAAACATTACATCAATTACATATTCCTGTGTATATGCAAAAACGGAACCGAGGTTCTATGTAAAAATTCAGTTTTTCTTTTAAAAAATATGAATCGTGAAATGTCTCTCGGATTGATGAATTAATCAAGAAACAAATTGCTGAGTTTGATGCGCAAATTAAACATAGTAAACGTAGTAAACGTATTAGAAAACAGAAACGTACTAGGCGTAGTATTAGACGTAATACTAAAAAACAGAAAAGTGGAACAAAAGAAATATTAGAAACTCCTATTACTGATATCTTTTTTGATGATAGAATTAAGGATGAACTTGGTGATGATTTATGTAATTTATTTAATCCAAATGAAATTAAATATGAAAATGTATCTTTTATTAATGTAGTAAATGATATGCGGAAACTTTTAGCAAATGGTAAAATTATTAATTTACTTGGAAAAGTTATTAAAGATCAGGAAAATATAATTCAAAATTTTTACGTAACCTTCTATAATAAAAAATCATTTGAAACATGGTTTTCGAATCTGGATGAGAAATCCGATGCTAACGAATGGATTTTTACAGGTAATATTAAATATGAAGATTTTGGAATGAAGTTAGTACAAAGATCGCATAGAGGGGCAGGGATTAATATGAAATATAGAATCAAAGAATATTTCGGTGAATATTGTTATATTCCTTCTGAAGATTTTTGTTTTATTAAATGTTATAATGTTTTACGAGGTTTTAATGAAGAACAAGGAGAAATTATGAAAGAAATGTTTAATAATTTTTTATATAAAGAGAAAGCCACATCTAGAACAGGAGTAATGTCAAACTGCAAATTTTCTCAATTCAATAAATATTTTGGAGAATGTGTTCAATATTATAGTCCTGCCAATCGTCATTTAAATCCTAGAGGAATTGAAACGTTTCATAATTATGTTTATTACAATTATTTTCACGCAGGTTCAACAATTGGTCACTATTGTTTAATTGATAAATTTCATAAATTAAAAGCTATTAGAGAAATTGAAAATAATTTCAAACCCATATATAAAACAGTTACTGATGAAAATCTAACAACGCGTCCATATAAAATCATAACAAAGAAAAAAATTGACTATGGTTCAACATATATTTGGGATCTCGAAACTTTTCCTGATCCTAACTGTTCAACAGCTCATCCTATTCCTTATGCTGTAGGAGCTATTAATTTTAATAAATTTATATGTTGTTTACCGAAACAAAGATTGAAAGAATTAGAAACACGTTTGCTAAGTGATATGATTAAAATTAAACGATCAAAAGATGAAGATGAAATTAAAAAACTTAAAAAACAGATTAATGAGTATAATAATTTAACTGAATTAGAATTTAATAAACTTCAAAATTGTGTGAAAATATTTACGAGAACTGAGGATGATGAATGTCCAATCAGGGGAAACCCAGAGGACGTATGTCCGATCCATCAATTTTTTAAAACTCTTGGAAAATTTAATTATTCGAGAGTAACTTTAATAGCTCACAATTCATCAGGTTTTGATTCCTA
Organism: Prostheceraeus crozeri; assembly: GCA_907163375.1. NCBI lineage: Eukaryota > Metazoa > Platyhelminthes > Polycladida > Euryleptidae > Prostheceraeus > Prostheceraeus crozeri. The sequence continues at coordinate 95,068 of CAJQUW010000165.1, read as the reverse complement.
TTTTCCGATAAAAGCTAATTTTAAATTATCTAAACCGCCTCTTAAAACTTCAAGAGGAATATTGACTGCTTCATTACAAAATCCTTATACAACTGAATGTGTTAGTAGATACATTCAAAAATCTTTTAGATTTAAAAACAATATGAAAAAAGATTCACCTTCAGGTAAATTAGCACTTCAAACTATTATAATGAAATGTAGTTATCAACATGTAAAAACAAGTCTTTCTAAATGGTGTGAGAATTTTAAAATTCCTACGAATGTGTGTAAATTAAATTATGAAATTGGAGACATAACACATGAAAATTATAAAGAAAAAGAAATTGAATGGAGACCATATTTAGTTAACGATATTCTTTCTTTAGCTTTTTGTATCTACAAATATAATAATGTTATGCAAGATTTAGTTGGTGAAGATATAACTACTAATTTGACATCCTCTGCTTTAACATTTAACGGTTGGATGAAAAGCGTACAAAATGACAATATAAATATTCATTCTCATATAGATTTATGGGCTAGAAATTATATTAGAAAATCTGTTAAAGGTGGAAGAGTTTCAGCAAATATAAGAAAATACATATCGCCATTTTGTAGCATCTTGTTACCAATATTAAAACAGTATTTACCTGGTCGCTGCGCTGGGGGGACTTTGTCCCTTGGTCGCTGCGCTGGGGGGACTTTGTCCCTTGGTCGCTACGCTGGTGGGGCTTTGTCCCCTGGAAATAATTTAATAGATTTAATGAAACAGTATCGAGATTTAGGAGATAAAACTGAAATTTGTAAGAAAATTTCAAATCAACTACTTGAACAAAAAAATGAATTTCTAATGGCTTTTGATGCAACATCTTTATATCCATCAGCTATGTATGATGAAAATTCAGAATACCCTAAAGCTGAATCAGCTAGAAAATTTCGTCAAGAAGAAGAGCGGGAAATAGTATATAAATTTAATACACAAACATTTAGACCTAAAACTGGAATATTCTCTGTTGTGTTTCAATATCCGAATGATATGTTTTTCCAACCAGTTCCTATTAAAGATAAAGTTAAAAATCAAAATAATAATTCTCATGTAAAAGTAATCAGGTTTAGAAATGGTATATGTTATGATGTATTAACTTCTGTAGACATACAAGAAATTGTTAGATGTGGGGGAAAAATCTTACATATTACTGATGGTATAATTTATGAAAAAAATTATCAAGTTTCACCATTTCGAAATTATATTGAAAAACTTTTTAATTTGAGAAAAAGATATAAAACAGAAGGAAATACTGTAGGTGATGAGTTAATTAAATTATTGATGAATTCGCTATATGGCAAAACTGTGCAAAAAGATATAACCACTAAATATCATTTATGGAATGAGAATACATTGAGAAAAAATTTCACTCAAGAAGTAAAAGATTATGAAAAATTAAATGATGAACAATATTTAGCGAAAGTAGAAATGGAAGATGATGAATTTCTCAAAACTAATATTGTAAAAGATGGGAAGACGTCATTCATGCCATCACACTTAGGTTCTTTCATTCTTTCTCACTCTAGAAGAATCATGAATAACTTTATTTTAGAAATTAATGGTTTCAAAGAAAAATACATTCATTATACAGATACTGATTCAATATATATTTCCAATGAGCTCTTTAATAAATTAGACGCTGCTGGATATGTTGGAGGAGAATTGTGTCAAGGGAAAAATGATTATGGAAATGGTGGAATTATTTTTGCAATGTTTATTGCTCCTAAAATAAAATATTGTATTACTGTAGATGAACAAGGGAGACTTAGTGAAAAGAAAACATTCAAAGGATATTCACAAGATAAAGTAAAAGTAGAAGATTTTCTAAAATTATATTCGGGGAAAACATTATCGACTACAGTTAATAAACCATGGAAAAGATCTTTAGAAACTGGAATTAGTATTCCTGATAAAAATAATAATACTGAAGAAAAAAAATTTTCTGGTCAAATAAATATTCTTAAACGTCAAGCACCTGATGAAAATGAAATTATGTTACCTTATAACGGAGAAGATATTCAAGCTGAAATATTTCAAACAATCATCTGTGAGAGTAATTTAAGTGATGATGATGACACGTGGGAATAATAATTTTTTTATAACATCTAAAAAATTTATAACATCTAAAAACTTATTCCATCTAAAAACTTTATTACATCTATAAACTTATTACATCTAAAAACTTATTACATCTAAAAAATTTATTACATCTAAAAACTTATTACATCTAAAAATTTTATTACATCTAAAAATTTTATTACATATGAAAATATATTTATCGAATATTTTGGTATTTTCTATTAAGTTTTATCATATTAAGTTTCATCATATAATGTTTTATCAAAAGATAATTTAAATTTTTTTTCACTAACTATTGATTCTTCATCATCATCATCAATTGATTCTTCATCATCATCATAAATTGTTTCTTCATCATCATAAATTACACTTTTTGGTATAGGATGCCCTTCCGTGATAGGATACCATTCTCTTATTGGAATATCTAATTCTAAATTACATCTTTTATCTGATAATAATATAATAGAGAAAAATATTGGTCTTTGATCTCTTTTGGAAAATTTAATAACACCACCATAATCTGAATCACTTTTAGTTTTTGTTAAAGATGATAAAATTTTAAATTGATTAGATGTAAATCCTAATTTAAATTTTGTAGACCCGACACATAGTTGTCTAACAGTATCTTCAACTATACCATCATTATTATTTTCAATTGTAAGAAAATGAAATTTAGATAAATTTTTATAATTACTAATATTTTTATAATCTTTTTTACCATTTACACCTTTTTCAGATGTTACAGAATCATCATTATTATCATAAGATTCTTTAAGATCGGGCAAAGCCCTAGAATCTTCGGTTCGTTTATTATGATTATGATTATGGTCATTGTTAATAGTATAAGGTGTTGACCACATATAAATTTTCTCTTGTTGAGCTAAACCATTTATATAAGATTTTAATAAATTAATATTTAAGTTTGAATATAATCCTATATACGTATATCATCATATCTTTGCGGCATTTCTAATGTTTCTTGTTTATAAATTGTGTCTCTATAATATACCTGACAAAATAATTCTTCATTATGTTTTTTACTCTCTATGTGAATGTTATATTGATTTTGTTCATCAACAAATAATCTAATTTTTTCTTTGGAAAAAGATTTTAATTTTTTAACTAATTCTTTAATATTGATATAATTAATAATTTTAGTTTCTATCCAATCAGTATTACTAATTGGTAACACTGCTCTAATAAATCCATAAACATTATTATGACCTATTATAACCATATTTTCTTTATTTAATTCCACATAAGCTACATCATTATATTTACTAACAATCTCCATAAATTTAATAAATGGATCACCTGGAAAAATACAATAATTGGTTTCTATAGAAGGTAAACCTTTAGTCTGTTCTCTAAATATTTCGGCTTGTAATTGAAATAAAATATTAACATCTATACATGGATTTGTAATAGTATTATTATTATTATTATCAAAACATTTATTTTCAAATCCCGTTGATCTCGTCGAATAAGAAGAACAGGATGATGCGGACGAATATAATTTTTTTAAATTTGGGGTTTCCATTTTTTTATTTTTATTAGAAAAAATTTTATTTTTTATTTTTATTAGAAAAAATTTTATTTTTTTATTGTTAAAAAATGATGTTACCAAATGTTGGTGGAGGTGCATATATCCCGAATAATCGTGAATTAGAAATAGAGATAGAAAATTATATTATGAAAACTGGAGACGTTTTATCTGGTCCATTGCATCTTTCTATTCTTCCACAACAAAATACAGAGTTAACAAATAAACAATATGTTGATGCACAAATCAATGACTTAAAAGAAAAATATATAAACGATGTTTTGGTTCCACTGATGAATGAATTGAAGTTGCTTAAACTTAATGACAAATCATTAAACGAAAAATTATTAAAACTTGATAAAAAGGATAGAGAGCTAGAAGCAGATATAGCAAAACTTTTTAAAAAGATTTCTGAACAATCAAAAATTTTAATATTACTTTCTATAAATTTAAAATCTGCAGTCATTAAAAATAAACATCAGATAAAAATGTTAAAAGAACAATTAGAAGATGAAATAGAAAAACTACCTGAAAGAATTAAAAAAAATTTAAAGCAGTTACAAACTACATTCCAAAAAAGTGTTGATGAATTGAGTTCTAAAATTACTCAACAAATGAAAAAGATGAATAGAATAATAAATGAAGTAAACTCACTTAATGAAACAGTTGATAAAATGAAAACTCTTAAAATCAATTTAGAAAATGAATTAAAGAAAAATTTACAAGAAAACTCTAAAGAAAATAAAGAACACTTAGATGCTGTTAAAAGACAATTAGATGTTCTTAAAATTAAGTTAAATGCTCTTAAAACGGCGTTGAAGATTAATCAGCAGAAAATGCAAGTTAATAGAAGAGAAATTAAAGTACATCACACGCTGCTTGACGCAATAGATAAAGTGCAACAGGCAATTAATAAAGTTATCTCGAAGTTGTTGTCCATTCACAAACGTAAATCTTAACACGTAGATATTTTTCCCAAAAGTCAAATTTAATCCTAAAAAATGCCTATAATTTATAAACACAATCTTAAACATTTTGCTTCAAATCAAAAAATTGCTCATGAACCACGTATGAATCCTGTTTATCATTATGATAATAGAGAAACAGTCGGAACAGAAAAGTTCCTAGGCACCGCAGGTGCCGTCCAAAAAGAAGGGGATGGCATCTTTTCTGGTATTGGTAGTATCGTTAACTTAATTAAAAATAATAAAGATTTGATTACATCTGCTGCAGAAGGAGCAGCTGCTATAGGTAGTACAGCTAGTGCAATATCAAATGCTGTTAAATCACAAAACGAATTAAAACAACTAGAAGCTATTCGTAAACTTAGGAATGATTCTGAAGAACTAAAAAAATTAAAAAAACTTTCAGATGAAACAAAAAATAAAATTGCTAACATAGCTGTAGAGGGTGATAGTAAACATAATGAAAAAACAATTGAAGAAATAAGAGGAAATGGCGTGAGTAGCAACCTTCGGTTAAACCAGCAAAGCTGTAGCGGAGCTGGTCTAGCAAAATTCTAAAATATATTTTTTAGTAAAATTTTTTTTAGTAAAATTTTTTTAGTAAAATTTTTTTAGTAAAATTTTTTAGTAAAATTTTTTTAGTAAAATTATTTAAGTAAAATTATTTTAGCAGAATTTTTTCTGTCTGTGAGAAAAAACAAAAAGTCAAATTATTTTTTATAAAAATGTCTTCGCTTATCGAAAATAAATTTAGATTAGACGATCCTCCGTTCGTCAGTTACAATCAAAAAAAGAATGACTATATAAGAATTGCTATGAATCCCGGATCTTCCAGTAGAGTAAATACTGGAGGTGATTTAATTTTTGAAGTTGATAATCAGCAGAGTTATTTATATTTACCTGATTCATTTTTACACTGTGAATATTCTTTATATAGTGATGCTAATTTTACAACACCATTACCAGATACCGATAATATTACACTAGAAAATAATTTTTTTCCAAGATTATTTACACAAATGCGTTTAGATGTTGCAACTCAAAATATAGAAACAATAAGTGATTCCCCAGGTGTAATTGATACAATGCTTAGATTTATAACAATTGGTGAAAATAATAAAAAGTATGAAATCGAAGGTTGGTTTCCTGATACTAATGATGGTATAATTGTTGATGATTTAACTCACGCTGGAACAGATGCAGCAGGAATTGCGAAAGATGTAGAAAATATTGCAAAACATTTAAATAAAACAAATAATGATGCATATAAAGAAAGACGTGAATTTAACAAGAAAAGTAAACAGACAGTAAATTGGTCATTGTCTCCATTATTCGGATATTTAGATTATGACAAAATATCATATCAATTTAAATTTAAATGAATAATTCATCGTACGGCAAATAATGAATTAATCTTTTTTGGTAAGACTGGGAAAAAAGCATATTTAAAAATTGATAGACTTGAATGGTGGATTACGCATATTACTCCTAGTTTAGAGGTTGAAACAGCTATTGCAAAAAGATTAAATACTAACAAACCAATTCCAGTAAATTTTCTAAAGCGTACTGCTAGTTCAGTAACTTTTTCCGAACAAAGATTTAACTGGCATTTTACTAGAACTGCGAATACCCCAAGATATTTATTACTAACATTTCAAAGAAATAATTCTCCAAGTTTTGATAAGAACAATAATATTTTTCATATTAATACAATTCGAAGTTTACAAGTTTCATTAAATCAAACTCGATATCCAATTGATCCATTAAGATTCGATGATACCAATAATCAATTTATGGAAGGATATGATTGTTATCGAAATCTTTGTACAGAATTTGGAGTTGAACCACAATTAACTCCTGCAGATTGGAGACATTTATATCCAATTTTCTGTTTCGATTTAAGTGCACAATCTGAAGATATTATTAAAAATGGTTGTGATGTAACAATTAATATTGAAAAGAAAGATTCCACAACTTCATTGATGGCTTATGGTTTATTGCTAGAAGATGTAAAATATTCTATTGAAATTCTTAATGGAAAGATGGTAAGGATAGGCTAAAGCCAGAGGAGCTTCGCTCCGATAAGTTAATTAAAATTTTTTCATAACTAGAATAGATTAAAATTTTTGGTAACTTAAAATTTTTTGGTAACTTAAAATTTTTCATAACTAGAATAGATTAAAAAAATTCTTAACTTATAATTTATTCATAACTAGAATAGATTAAAATTTTTGATAACTTAAAATTTTTGATAACTTAAATTTTTTTTATTAAAAATGTCGCAAGCGAAAAGTAATAATAATAAAACTGTTGAATTAAAATTACGTAATATTGTTGACAAAAATACCCCTAAAACTATTACGATTAACAAAAAAAAGTATTACATAAGTAAACCAATGATAGAGAATATTCAATTACAAGAAGAAAAGAATGGCGGTATTCTCCCATTAATTCCACTAATAATAGGAGGCATAGCTGCAGCAGGAAGTGTTGCAGGTGGGACAGCTGGTATTGTCCAAGCAGTAAATAAAAATAAATCAGAGAAGGCAGCATTAGAAGAACAAAAACGTCATAACAGAGAGTTAGAGAAAGTTGCTAGGGGTGAAGGAGTAGTAGATAATTTTATTAGTAAATTAAAATTAGTTGATGAAGGAAAACGAGTTCTTAAAAATATTCTCCACAATGTTGATGATTTAATTGAAATTAAAGAAACTAAGGATGGTTCTGGAATATATCTAAGTCCTAGTATGATAAGGTAATAACCTCAGAACCTTTGGTTCTTGTCGATAAAACTTTTATTTTATCTTTTAAATTTTTTTTATCTTTTAAAATGAATTCTAAAAATTCCGAAAATTTAATTAAATTAAAAATTTCTAATTTAGATTTATTGAATTATCTATTAAACAAAAATAAAAACTCAAACTGTCAGCATATTGGAGGTGACAAGAACAAAGTTCCACACCACTTCGGTGGTGATATACAAAAAACATTAAAAAACTTTCCTGGATTTATTTGGAGTAAATATTCGAAAGAAAAACATCTTCCTGGTCATTCATATACTGGTCCAGGAACTCGATTAGATATAAGACTAGATGAGAATAATAATCCGAAACCAGGTGAAGAACCAATAAATAGAGTAGATGCCGCAGCTTACAGGCATGATTTAGCTTATCGAAATCATGATCTAAGTTCTCGACATGCAGCTGATAAGAAAATGATTCAAGAATTAGATAGTATTCAAAACCCTACATTTAGAGAAAAAATTGAAAGAATGTTTGTTAAGAAAGCTTTACAAGCTAAAATATTATTCGGACAGGGTTTAAATGAAACGACAGCAAAGCTGTCTGAGAGCAACGCTCGAACTAATAACTCTGAGAGCAACGCTGGAACCTACGCGTCCGAAATCCACAAGGAATATAGAAGGCCTAAATATTTATTGAAAGTAAAAGTATTTAATAAAGATGATATTTGGAGTGCTGATCTTATTCATATGCCGAATGAAAGGGACTACAAATACGCATTGACCGTTATAGATTTATATACACGATACGCTTGGGTAAAGCCTTTAAAAAATAAAAGTGGTCTATCAGTTAAATATGCGTTTGAAGGAATCTTTAAAGAAAGTAATAGAAAGCCAAGGAAATTGTTTGTTGATAAAGGATCGGAATTTTATAACCGAAACGTTCAGCCACTATTTGAAACTGTTTATTCAACTGAAAATGCAGGGAAGGCCGTAGTGATAGAAAGATTCAATCGGACGTTGAAAAATATAATTTTCAAAAAATTTACTCAGCAAGGAAATCAGAAATGGTTGAAGATATTACCAGGAGTTGTAGAAGAGTACAATAATAAAGTTCATTCTGGTATTGAAGAAACCCCAAAGAATGCTTCTGACGACCCTGATTTGATACGAAAGAAAATATTCGAGAATAATAATTTGAATGAGAGTAATCCGAATTTGCAGAAACTTAAGCCGAAATTTAAAATTGGAGATAGAGTTAGAATATTTAAATATAAGAATAAATTTGAAAAAGGTTTTGTTGGTTATTGGACTAAAGAAATATTTGAAATTTCTAAAATAAATCAAAGTTATCCGATTACTTACGAAATCAAAGATTTAGATGATGAAGATATCAGAGGCCGATTTTATCAAAATGAATTACAACGAAGTGATTTTTAATTATCATTATTATTATTATTGGAACTAACGTTTCGGGAATGCAATTCCCTTGTTAGGCTTAGCCATAGAACCTACGGTTCGTTCAATTCTAACATTATATCTGGAAATGGTACTCCTTTTTGTAATTTGTACAAAATGTATAAACATAATTGTCCACAATAGGTAGTGCCTGGTGTTTGAATTTGAAACGTATTGTATGTTCCCGTTCCAAGTAATTCTGTTACTTCATTTGTAGGGGGCAAACCGTATGAATCAAAATAATAGTTCTGCTGATGATTTTTAACGCCTGCTGACCAATGTACGCCTTTTTGGTCTGAAGTGTGAAGATTGGTTACGAAATTTACAGTTATTGATGGAACTTTGTTCCGGGAACTGAAGGTTCCTGTTGGCTTATTTTTTAGGAATTGTAATTCGCCTCTCATTAGAACATGAAAATTCTTTATTCCTAATTCATTTGCGATTTTCTTTAGGTCGAAATTTGTCGTAGTTTGCGTTCCATATAATTTAAAAAACTTATTTATGTTGCTCATTTTATAATAAAAAAATTTCTTAAGGGACCCCTAGAAGACAGAAGGGACCCCTAGAAGTTAGAAGGGAGGGGGTAGTAGAACTACGTTCATATGATATTGAAGGATATATTCTTGCGGCTTCTTCCACTTTTGTTTCTTCCACTTTTAAAGAAATATTATTAGTCACATGATATATTTTAAAAACCTGAAAGATGGATAAAATTCATGAATTTGAAATTCTCAACTTTTATGATTTTTGGTGTCCTTGAACGGTCATGATTTAAGCAATGAAAATCGAACCGAAGGTTCTAGGGCTTCGCCCGATTGTAATTCTCAAATTTTGAGATTCTTAACTTTTATGATTTTTTCGGTGTCCTGGAACGGTCATGATTTAAGCGAGAAAATTGTAATTCTCAAATTTGAGATTACGTGATATTTTGAGACCGGCTAAATTTTTGAAATTTTGTTTTTTTGAAAATTTGTCACTACCTAAATTTTCCCCCCTTCGGCCACGTGAAATTTGAAGTCTACCTAAATTTTTGAAATTTTGAAATTTTGATTTTTTTGAAAAAACCCCGCAAAAGTGTGACATCCGGCGCAAGCGAAGCGAAGCAAAGCGAAGCGAAGCGTCGCGCCGGATGTCACACTATATACTACTTACCGCCACACCAGAGGTCTGAGGTAGACACGATGCTAGATGACCTCATCAATGATGATGTAATTCGACCCAGTTACAGTCCCTGGTCAGCTCCCATTCTGGTAGTGAAAAAGAAAGACGGATCTCTTCGTTGTTGCGTTGACTTCAAGAAGCTGAATGAGATAACTGTCAAAGACGCATATCCCATACCTCGTATAGACGAGAGTATCGACGCTTTAAGTGGATCACGTTATTTCACAGTCCTAGACTTGAAGTCTGGTTATTTTCAGGTACCTCTGGACGAGCAGTCCAAAGAGAAAACTGCTTTCTCCACCCACCGCGGCCTATATGAATTTAACGTCCTCCCTATGGGGGTGACGAATGGTCCAGCTGTTTTTGCGCGTCTGATGAATAATGTACTCGCCGGTCTGACATGGTCAGCCTGCCTCGTTTACCTCGATGACACCATAGTCATGGGGAGGACATTTAAGGATCATTTGCTAAACCTGCAGGCTGTCCTGCAGAGATTCCGTGAAGCGAATTTGCAACTGAATCCTAAGAAATGCCAGTGGTTCAAATCTAAGGTTAAATACCTTGGACATGTAGTCTCTCGCAAGGGAGTTCACACAGACCCCTCTACCATTGAGAGAATAATCAACTGGCCCGTTCCTAAAACGCAAAAGGAGCTGAGGAGTTTCATAGGACTCTGCAGTTATTATCGTAGATTTATTCAAGGGTTTGCGAAAACTGCTGGGCACTTACATCGCCTCACTGGTAAAAATGTAAGATTTGTTTGGACAACCGAATGCCAAACCGCTTTCGAAGAACTCCGCTTCAAGCTCAGTAGTGCCCCAATATTAACATTACCTGATTTCTCAGAGAACGCAGGATCTTTTATCCTCGACACAGACGCTTCTGAAAAAGCCATCGGAGCTGTGCTGTCCAAAAAATGTCCTGATGGTCTCGAGCGAGTAGTAGCGTATGGGAGTCGCTGCCTGACAAAGCCAGAGCGCAATTACTGCGTTACACGCAAGGAAATGCTAGCCATGGTCTACTTCGTTCACGAGTTCCGTCCTTATCTGTTAGGCAAGCATTTCATTCTGAGGACAGACCATAGCGCTCTCACCTGGCTTATGTCATTCAAAGAGCCTACTGGACAGGTGGCACGCTGGATACAAAAATTGCAAGAATATCGATTCTCAATTGAATGCCGGTCCAACCCTAAGCACACAAATGCCGATGCTCTATCCAGGCGGCCACACAGGCGCCACGGAGAATGCCCCTCTTGCGAACCGAATGCTGCGCAAATTTCGTTAATCCAGTGGCCATTCTCATTGACTGCAGGGGACCTCCTACAAGCACAACAAGCATACCTGCCGACGGCAGAGATAAGTGCCTGGATCACGGAGAGAAGACAACCCCCATCAAACGCCACATATCGCATTCAGCAAGATTACATCAAGCACTTTGACTATTTCAAAATTTTTGAAGGGCTCTTACATATCAAAAAGCCTGACGACACCGACTGGCGTCTAGTCCTCCCACCAGAGTGGAGAAATATTGCTATTCACCAGTATCATGACAATCCCACGGGAGGCCACAACGCTAAGGCCACTACGTACCAGAAAATTAAATCTCGGTTCTGGTGGCCAAAGATGAAAACGCAAATAAGCGAATGGGTTGACACCTGTGGAGTCTGTGGGCAATGCCGTGGTCCTAATCCAAAGACGGTAGCCCCACTACAACCCATTGAGTCAAGCGAGGCGTTCCACCGCATCCCACTACAAAAAGATTCGTCGGAAAGACGTCGGAACGAGGTATGGTAGTCGGAAAAAGGTCGGAAAATTTTTTGGACCCTTAACATGCTAATTCTGACCTCATTTCTTTGAATTTAAACAGAAATTATGATAAAAATGGCTTTTTTGATTGAGTTAATTGTAGCAAGACATTGAAGCCATGAAGACGTGCGGATATGATTGTGATGATATTGATTACTCAAACAAGTTTCAGAAAGGGAAAGGAAAATATATAACACTTAATTCCTGATCAATTGACGTTTTCATGTAATTCCATAGACATCCTACTTGTGAAATAGGAGATAGGAGGCCTAGGGTGTCTTTTTTATAATGAGGCTTCGGTTTCCGACGTCGTACCGACCATCGGCCATGCGGACATTCTGTTCCTCGGAACGAGTTCGTTTTCGACGTCGGACCGACGTATCTTTTTGTAGTGGGATAGCGCTGGATATCGTCGGACCCCTTCCAACCACGCTGAAAGGAAATCGTTTCATCCTGGTTATGGTGGACATTTTCACCCGTTGGGCAGAGGCTGTGCCCTTACCACAGCACACTGCAAAACATGTGGGTAATGCAGTTCTCCACAGCTGGATCACCAGATACGGTGTTCCGAAGGAAATTTTGTCTGACCAGGGCAAAGAATTCGAGTCGGCAGTATTCCAGCACTTCTGCAAGGTGCTAGCAATTAAAAAGATCCGTTCTTCACCATACAGACCCTCTACTAACGGGGCGGTAGAGAGATTAAACCGCACGCTGAAAAATTTGCTGCTCACTCATGCTGCGCAAGATAGACGCAACTGGGACGACACCATCCATTATTGTATGTGGGTCTACAGATCGAATGTCCATCACTCCACGGGGTATTCCCCCTCTCGCCTAGCCATAGGTAGGGAGTTAAGGTTCCCGATGGACATTCTCTTCGATTCGGTATCCAGCGCCAACATAGAAGCTGAGAATTATGCTACGTGGATACAGGAGAGTCTGAAAGCAGCTGCCGACGGGGCTCGCAAAAACCTTATCCTAGCTAAGCAACACCAGACGACCCAATATGATCACCACGCTACGAAAGTGCCCACCTATAAAGTCGGGAATCTAGTATGGTACAGAAATAGGACTCCCGGACCTGGTAAGTCCGCAAAACTTTCAAGGCCATGGGATGGACCATACTTAGTGACACGAGTGCCAAGCCGGACCAACATAGAAATCCGCAACCCAGCGAGACCGGGAAGAACCCTTGTTGTGCATGTCAACGAAGTAAAGCCATGCCCTAGGAACGTCAGATTGAATTCAACTGACAAAAAGACAAGGAAGGTGCATTTCCAACCAGTTCCCGAGATCCGAACATTTACACCAGACTCCTCTCCTTACAATGTCGGACAGACTAACACTGTTCCCCCTCCCTCAGTAGAGAGACCAACCGTCAACATCGACGAGCATTGCTTATACAGTGATGACGACAGCGAGTCTTCCTCAACGTCTGGAGACCCAATCGAGAATGAGGAAGTGATTTACCTAGACGAGCAAGACTCAGACCAGCCGTCGGATTCAGACGAGATAGGATTAGGAGAAGTAATTGATATAAGCTCCGACCCTATCCTAGACTCGGACTTCGATTCCGACATCTGCATCTCTCACCTGTCATTCCAGTCAGACGAGGAGGAGGAGCAGTTGGTCGGAGCCATCAATTTTGGGGAGGGGAGGATCCCTCAGGATCTGCTGGAGTCCTGGAGGTACAGTGTGGTCAACCACTGCCTCCACGACACACGATTGCCCCCGCATCTCAAAGTCGCCTATCCAACCGGGAAGGGATGGATCAACTCGGTCGCCGAGGCCTCTTTTGGAAAGATCCTGACAAGTCTCCGCAGCCAATCAGAGACGTCCAGGCGGATCAAGGCCACCGAGGAGCGCTGGACCGGGTGGGTACGGTACCACCCCCAGCTACTGTCCAAGTTGCCGAGATGGCGTCAAACGCTTCTCCAGCTGCAACCGCGAGACCCGCAGCCAACGATCAAACCACGCTCCATCTTGCGACCACCACGGAGCGTGAGAGACGACCAGCCGTCGACCAACTCAAGCCTCGCGCAGGACACCATCGACCGGATGACATCCGAGATCACGAAGAATGTCCTCCAAGTCCTCAGGCCCAACCGCGAGAATTCGCGAGACAGGGCAAGGCCCAACCGCGAGAGTTCGCGAGACAGGGCAAGACCACTCAACCGCGGCAATTCGCGAGACAGGGTGAGGGATAGGATGCGGAAGGATATCCATCCTGCAATGAGGAGGATCCAAGCGCGGCGAATGGACGCAGAATCCATGAAAGACTTACGGACGAGGTCAAGATCTCCTGCAGCCCGAACCCGGCAACCGGTGGATGCAAGCCGAGACAGCCGCAAAATGACGCTGGTGGTTGGCGATTCCAACTTCACCCGCCTGCCTTTTACCGCTGCCCCATATCGCTCGATTGCGAGACCGGGTCTCCCAGCAGCGCAAGCTGCAAACACTGTACGCCAATGCGATGTGCGCCGCAATGACGTTGCCGCAATCGTCGTGGGTGTAGGAGTAAATGACCGCTCAGCGAGAAGCATCGAGGAAGTCCGGGCCGGGTTCCGTTCCCTGAACGAGGAACTTCAGCGGAAGTTCTCCGGCATCCCGATGTTCTTCATCGACGCGCCCGCGGACAAATTCGGTCACGACCGGCGCATGAGAGATCGCCTTCACAGTATCAACAATGTAGGGGCATGCTTCTTTACCCCAATACATTACAAGCCGTCCGTGGTGAACACGGGAGACCCGCACTACACTGCGGAGGAGCGCCACGCACTTGCGCGATACGCGGAGCGGATCATCCGCCCACGTCTACCTCGTGTGTAGACTGGCACCGCTCGCAGGAGCGAGACCTTCTTCGTGGAGGAGGGGATAGTGTAAGGTAGGGGTCTTTAAGTGAACTAATTTTATTGACTTTTACTGCACTACTTTTTAATTGCCTGTACTTTTCGCGGGAATTGTTTTTACTACCTGCTAGCAATGTTCAGGTGAGCAGAGTTTTCTTGTTGTGATCTTGGTCGGATTGCTTGTTCTAGCAATTCCGGTCAACATGGCAGAATGCAGTGATGAATTTATTGACGACGATGACATCTCTATTCTAGCGGAGGAGATTGTTTCCCGTGCACAACAGCTGCTAATTAAACCGGAGCCACGAGACTCTGAGGCCGCTGTTTCTTCACCCCGACGACAGCCGGGAGAATTACCCCGAACCAAATCGGGAGACTCGCCTCGACGGAAGCCGACCGTTAAGGAGATCGACCCACCGGCAAGCCCGTGGAGACACCCGCCTAGTATAGGCACCGCTTCACCTCGGCGACTGCGTGTACGCTGGGAGGACCAGGCCGACGACAACTCGCCCGGATCGACGCCCCCGTTAATGGTAAGTGCTATAAAGACTACAGTAGCTCCTAGCGTAGAACCACAAGCAAGTTACAATATCATAATGGCATATTTTGTGAACAACGCACCATGAATCTTTTGTTTTAAATATCAGGATTTCAAATTGTCGTAAATTTTTGGAACTATTTCGTGCCTCAAAGTCTCCATTGTGATTCATTGTTGAAAGATTAAGGCAGACAGAAGGTAGCCGAAAGGCCGCCGCCTATGACTAGCAATAAATTCACCAGTGTGCTCTTTATCTTATTGAATGATGCCGAGTGAAAGTATTGCCTTACTGCTCATTTCCTTCACAGCTTCATTAACCCATTAAACGCGAAATTTTTTTCTATGAATTTATTTGTTTTATTATATGAAAATAGTGATAACTAGAAGAGTTAAAGTGATATTTAGCAAAAATAATCATTTTTGTAGGAACAAGAGACTTTATTTTGTTGGCAACAATTGTTGCCAATCGCCGGTAGAGTGAACAAACTTCAAAAATAGTTCATAAAACTATTATAGTGTATGGAGTCAAACACATCGCTATAATATCTAGAAATGCACTTGAATACAAAGGTTATAAAGGAATACAAAATACATAGCCTATTTACACATGTAACATCAACGTTGTGAATGATATAGGGTTTGGCACTCAACATGCAAAGGTACTTTACAGAGAGAGCACTTGAAAGTGGTTCGACGACCGCACTGCTTGCAGCGGCAATATCTTGACGAACCACAAATCAGATCGTGATTTCCAAATCGTGAGACTGGCAGTGCTGTTGCTGCAGAGCCTTGCACTTTCGAAGGCCTACCTAGGACCTTTGGCAGATTGCCATTCGTTGACGCAAGGTGTTGGACAATTTGGCGATGGAAAGTAAGAAGTGATAGCTTTCTATCTCGCACACGTCGATACAACAGCCATGCATTCACCATGGCAGCAGTCAATCCCCAACTAAGGAAGGGCCACCACCATTTCTTCGATCGCATTCGAATACGGTATGTTGCAACAAACTAATCAAAGATATCTACGCCACCCATCTTTTCTCTGTAAACCTGCAGAGGAAGTGGCATCGGAACCTCTATTGTCTTCCGTTCCTTCTTTGAGAAACGGCGCACAAGTTTCGTCGGAGCACATGGTAAATAATTAGTAGCAACTGTCACTGCTTTATTGTCATTCCAACGAACCAAAAGATTAGATCCATCATTGACACTTTCAAAAGCTCCTCCTCTACATTTTCTTTCAGTTTCCTTCTTAGAAGAAACAGGAGCATTCTGTAACCGGTTGTCTCTGATTGTTCCCGTTCCACCTATGCCCATTTCTGTCAACTTGTCTAGTAATGGCAGGGAAGTGAATAGATTGTCAAAGGTTACAGTACAACCTTGATTGACAACCTGGGATTTCTCAATCAAACCAAGGACGACATCAGATCCCTGTCCCATGCCTGTGGTTGGCAGATCTGTATGGCTACCGCAGTACGGCTCTGCATGAACGAGATGGCCATCTTTTGAAGTGAGACACCACAATTTGAAACCAAAACGTATAGGCTTACCTCGGATAAACTGCTTCGTTCCATGCTTACCAAAATATGGAATGATACTTTCGTCGACACTGAAATCCGCGTAAGC
Organism: Prostheceraeus crozeri; assembly: GCA_907163375.1. Taxonomy (NCBI): domain Eukaryota; kingdom Metazoa; phylum Platyhelminthes; order Polycladida; family Euryleptidae; genus Prostheceraeus; species Prostheceraeus crozeri. The sequence continues at coordinate 78,282 of CAJQUW010000165.1, read as the reverse complement.
TGCACATGACTTGAAAGCTTCGTTCAGAACACGAAAGACTGGCCTCACTTTATAGTACTTGTCATTGTCCATTCTCATGTTATCGGCCAAGTGGATGTAACGGAAGATTTCTCTGAATCTGTCACGCCCCATTGCGTCAGAAACAAAGCTTTGATGTGTATCTGCCGATCTTTCCCAGTACATATCTCGTGCCGGTAGTCTCACATAACCTGTGAGATACAAGATGCCAACGAAGGTAAGCATTTCACTGGTAGTCTCAGGATTGAAGTTTTCGTTGGATAAAGAAGCATAAAGATTAGTTTGTTCCACCAAATGATCGACAAAGACTTGCAGAAACATCTCACAAAGGCCGCCATCTCGGAAACAATCGCGGCGGTAATTTCCGAATCCAACTCTCGTTCACCAATTACTTCGAAAGTTGGCCTGAAATGAAATAGTCCAACATAAATAACCGCACGCATTTTTATAACATAACAATGAAATATTTCATATTTAGGTACCTGAAGCCTGTTTTCCTCCAATGTCGTTTCTTTGCTTGCTTCTCTCGTGGCTGATGATCTTCAGTGCTTTCTACTTCCTCTAATTCTGGCATATCGGCATTCAATAATCGTCTAGGTAAATGAGAAACGTCCCCCAAGTTCTCGTCATCTGATAAGTCTGAGTCACAATCCGTCTCAGCTTCCGGACGCTCTGCAGGTGGCTGTACTGCTATGATGGCATCTTCCTCGTCGTGGTCAAATTGTGAATCGTCCCAACAGACCATGTCTATAACGTCATTCAGTGTCAACTTTTTTCTACTCATGCTGCAGGAGGCACATTCACTAAACAGATGAACGATCACACAGTAGAATGACGAAGTGAAAGTTTACACTGCACAACTGAAGCAGATTTGCAATATCAGCCGATGAGAGTGGTTCTATGATCTGATTGGTCTATTCTCTCCCCCATCAAAGCAGCGTCATCTCTCAGGTGCATACCATAGCGTTCGGAAGTGAAAGCAAATTATTTTGCGCACAAAATACGGTAGGGTGACTTGTAGATCACAGTTAGTCATCCAGGGTAGCCTATAATTTATTGTGTTACCGGCGAATGGCAACATTTGTTGCCACCGGAGATAAACTGCTTCTGGTAGAACATGATTCTGTCCAATAGCCTTTACGTTCGTCCTATGACATCTACAGCTCATGAAAGAATTTATAGATAAGCTTTCAAAGCAAAATGAAAATATTTTGACTTGATGCAACAAAGGATTACAGATGTACTTTCGCGACTACCAAGGTACATGATTTTAGGCCTATATAATCGCAAGAAAAATATCCAATGATTACAGTATACATTACAAAAGTATCAATCATACACGGAAGAATGCTATGTCAGTAGTGAAGCCCTATCATGATATTTTTTTAGGACAAAAACACAAAAAATGGGAGTGGCAACAATTGTTGCCAATCGCCATTAACGGGTTAAAACCCAGACAAAAGCCAGCCCCTTTGTTCGCGTGCGGCGGTTGTCTGTTTCTGTGCTCTCGCATCTCTGATTTGTTCCGTGGAATATCTTGGGTTTCTGCAGGCGGTCTTCGTGGAAATTTATATCAATCTCCTCCTAGTGTGCTTCTGAGTGCCAATCCGTCGTCATTTTGGAATTATTTCGGCGTTCTTCGTCCGTATTTTCGGAATCCTTTCTCCCGTGTGATCACTTATCACTTTTGGCCATTCTGTCGTGTACTGACGGCTTTGTGTCTCTGTGTTTGTGTGCGGTCGATTGCGCGTGGATACGTCATTGATTGGAGAGCACGAAGTTTTCTCGTTTCTTAAATCAAGACTGACCAATTTCTAATAGATCAGCGTGTACTGGCATAGCCAAGGGGTACAAGCCGTAGCTTACATCGCCGACGGATCTGCGTTCGAATCGTACGACAGAAGTTTTGATCTTTTTGCGTTATGTCTAGAAAGGGAGTCAAAGAGTCTGATGACATTCTCAATATGTCAGACTCCCAATTGCGGCAGTGTAGTTGTACAAAATCTCAGCTAGTTGATGCCTTAATCAAATTGAGAAATAAGCCTACTGATTCTAATTCCAAGGCGGAGATTTTTGAAACTGATGAATTTTCTACGTTACTTATTGAAATGAACAAAAAGCTCGACATTCTTATTGCTGATAATCAAGCATTGAAAAAGGAGGTCGAGGTGTTAAAGAAAACAGTTGAAATTCAAGGTGCCGTGATTGAAAAGCATGAACGTGAAAGTCGGAAAAATAATATAATTATCAGAGGAGTTGAAGAGTCTCACGATTTGAACGCTGTTGTGGTTCGTATTGCCAACACCATCAATGTGCCTTTAAACACTGACGAAGACTGTCTCAGTATTCACAGAATTGGTCGACCATCTGGTAACAGAATACGCCCCATCAGAGTTATTTTCCGAAATAGTTCTAAGAAATGGGAGACTTTGAAAGCCTCCAGAATGCTGAGGAGATCCGAAGAGTTCCCCAATGTTTACGTAAACTGCGATCTGACACCTTTTCAACAACATCAAGAAAGATATTTGAGACAAAGGAGAGATGCTGAAATTGCAAAACCTCAGAATGAAGGAAAATCTGTTCGTATATACAGAGGCGCTGTTTACATCGATAATATCAAGCTTCAGGATGACCAAACTCCTTTTCGGTAATATCTTTTAGCGAGTGTCATAATATACTTTCCAGAAAGTTGTATTTACCATCGTTTCTTTTAGCTAATGTTCGATCGCTTCTACCTAAAATAGATGATGTTCGTGCCATTGCAAGTTCCATTTCCCCTGATGTTTTACTATTTACTGAGACATGGCTTTTTTCTTCCATTTTGGATTCCCTTGTACATGTTCCAGGTTATACGATTGTGCGAAGCGACAGGTCTTCAAGTCATCGTGGGGGAGGAGCTGCAATCTATGTCAACAACAATATACATTTTGACCGTTTTTGTCCTTCAATATCTCACGATGATGTCGATGACGTTTGGGTAATTTTTCCACTGCTGAAAATTATTGTTCTTTGCATTTATGTCATTCCCAATCGAACTGTGTCTGCCAGTAACGATATTGATAATTATATTGTTGATAATTTGACATTTTATTGTGCAGCAATCCAGATTTTCATATAGTAATTGGAGGGGATTTCAATCGTATTCGCTGCTCATTTTCTGATGATTTGGATGTGGTGAATCTTGTAACGACTGCAACTCGTGGTAATGCCATACTCGATTTATTTTTTGTAAGTGAAGATGTAAATTCACAATATCATATCACTGTTACTGCTCCTGTAGCTTCTTCAGATCATCGTTGCGTTTTAGCTTACCCTGATAATGACACTTACTTGAAAGGATGTATAAAAAGACGTGTTTACGATGTACGCGAGTCCAATTTGAATATGTTATTGTCAGAAATGAGTAAAATCAATTGGAGAGACTTTTATTATTCAAATGAGTCAAGTGAAAACAAGTGTAATATTTTTCATGAGATGTTGTCAGATTTCGTGCATACCTTCATACCGCATTACACTGTTTTCCTAACTCCGAAGGATAAACCCTGGATTACACCATTACTAAAGATGTTCATTCAACGGCGGTGGGATGCCTATCGTCGTCGAGACTTTGATGGCTATAATTACTGGAAGTTGAAAGTTCAGACTGAAATTACCAAAGCCAAGAAGAATTGGGCTGATGGAGTAAACCACGGTGGCAAAAACCTGTGGAGAGTGGTCAATCATGTTCGTGGCACAAAATCTATTGATCCTGTCTATCGTCTTTGCACTCAACTGGGAGGCACTCAGAATGCAGTCGAACTGATCAACAATACTTTCAAAGATGTCTACGCTAATGACAGTGGAAATTCTTTGAATTTTTCAAATCTTGAAGACGATGAGTGGTCGGTAGATTTCTCTTGTTTCGATATAGAACAATGGCTTGACAGGGTTAAAGCCAGAAAAGCGCCTGGGAGTGATTGCATCCCAACTCAAGTCTACAAAGTCCTAGCACCCGTGATAGCTGGCCCACTATGTCACATTTTTCATCTGTGTATCAGCGAAAGACATGTACCAACCAGATGGAAATACAGTCATGTATCTCCAATCCCCAAACATGGCTGCTTCGATCTAGAGCATATTCGACCGATTTCGTTATTACCCCTGCCCGCAAAGCTATTAGAATATCTTGTTCTTCAAAGTGGTGTTAAAAATGCTCTTATTCATCATTTCGGCAGTAATCAATTCGGTGGCCGTCCGGGTTCTTCTACTACGGCGGCATTGTTGAAGTTGATGGACGATACAACACGCCTCCTTGATAGGCATGACATTGGGGGAGTTCAAATCGTATCCTACGATTTCAAAAAAGCCTTTGACCAACTCCGACATGACATTGTCATTCAGAGACTGATTGGAATTGACGTACCTTTGGGATTCATTCATCTTGTACGTGATTATTTATCAGGTCGTACTCAGGCGGTGAGAATTGGTGATTCAATCAGCAAAAAAGTTGAAGTTCCATCCGGTGTGCCACAGGGTTCTTTATTCGGCCCCTATCTGTACTGTATTGTTGCCGCATCTCTGTCATCGGTCGATTCAAGTTCAACTATCATCAAGTACATTGATGATTTAGCCTACTGTATCCCAGTTTTTCGTAGAGATAATTTGACTAACTTTATCGGTGAGCATTTACACTTGATCCAATGGTCCACATCTAACGGTCTCACTTTGAACAACGCGAAATCTAAGAAATTGTTCATCCAAAGATTTAATGATTGCTTTTCTCCCGTGCATTCTGATGTTGAGGACGTTGATACTCTTCGCATTTCGGGTGTTCAGCTGAATAGCCGCCTCACTTGGGATACTCACATCAACTCAGTGATAAAGGTTGCTAATCAGAGGATGTATGGGATTCGCTTACTCAAGCCTCTCATCTCTTCCAATGAATTGACTGTTACCTATTACGCATTAATACGAAGTATTCTCGAATATGCTTCATGCGTTTTTGTTCATTTGCCGTCTTCTCTTGAGTACAAACTGGAACGTTGTCAAAATCGTTATCACAAATTGATTTGTTCTTTGCCAAGATACTTTCGAACATCGCATTGTGGTTGCAACCGTTTCCCTGACTTAAAACAACGTCGGCTTGAAGCTGCTTGTAGACTGTTTCATGAAGCGTGTATTGACCAGAAGCATATTTTACACGATCTCATGCCTCAACGTTCTACTCGAACTCATCGCCTCTTACAGCCTTCTGCTAATACTACAAGACGTTTGAATTCCTTTGTTCCATTTTGTTGTGCGTCTGCTTTAAATTCAAGAGTTGTGTGATTTTTCTTCTATTTTATTTTTGACTGCGTATATTTTTCCTTAATGCAACGATATACTGTAACTTAAATGATTTTCATTTATTGAATAAATTCTATTCTATTCTATTCTATTCTAGCCCCTAATACAAGCACATGCATGTGATCCAGGCGTTTAAGCGCGATTCCATCAGGCTAGTATCATAGTGGAAATATCGAACAGTCTAGAGGGTGGTCAGGACGAGTGCAAGGGGAGACTCCTAGGTCTGAAGCTTGTTATTTGTTGGGGATGTGTTAGGAGTCTTTGCGTCTTTTGTGTTTGCGTCTCTACATTAGAGAGGTATATTGTCTTGATCCGATGATTTTCTTGATATAGAAGGAGTGTTGAGCCTCTGTTTATTTACTTTTCTACGTTGAAAAACATTAGTCCTCACAAACAACAAGCTTCATGCTGGGATAAACGAAGCGTGTCACTGCTTTCAAGATGTGAAAGTGACGCAAAAGATTGCTGATTTAGTCACTCAATTTTGACCTGTTTCAACTACATGCGCCAAGACGGACTTCGAGCAAACTTCATCAGGAGCTATAGAGCTATAGCTCCTTCGTCAAAAAAGGAAGTCAAATTAAAAACACATGAAACCTATGTGCACAATTACACATACCACACACGTCTTAGTCCAACATATGCCATATCATGAAAATGCAGTCCGTTCTCTAAATCGTTGCACACACAAAAAATCCTACATATTTTGTATATTCTCATTAATTTTAATTGGAAGTTGATATAATTTTAACTAATTATTAAATTTATTCACTTGGTTAGCCGAGACACTTGCTAACGCTGGTTACAAACAACAAGCAAAGTCAGAATGAAAAATTGATAAAGTACAAGCATAGCCATAACTTAGGAAATACACAAGGTTATCAAACCAAACTTCACAAACGACATAATCACAACTCAGTCAATAGCGCATTACCACCTATAGACCAGTACTGCACCAAACACGTGCTCAGCACAGCAAAACATTATAGTTCATCATTCAAACTATTTCACACAATCGCCACCAGCCAATCAATTTCAAGCATAGCCATAGCGCCCAAGATATTCACTCAATTATCGCAAACAACACCACAAACTAATGTTAATGATCCCAAAGGATGCGCAATTCAGTCTCCATCCTCTTCCGTGCCCTGAAACGGACACAGCAGGCTCTCAAATTTGACCTAATTTCACGGATTTTACGAAGTTTCACCATCTCCTCTACTAATTTCAAGCATAGCCATAGCGACCAAGCTATTCTCTCAAATAACTCAAACAACACCACAAACTAATGTTAATGATCCCAAAGGATGCGCAATTCAGTCCCCATCCTCCTTCGTGCCCTGCAACGGACACAGCAGGATCTCAAAGTTGACCTAATTTCACGGATTTTACGAAATTTCACCATCTCTACTAATTTCAAGCATAGCCATAGCGACCAACATATTCTCTCAAATAACTCAAACAACACCACAAATTAATGTTAATGATCCCAAAGGATGCGCAATTCAGTCCCCATCCTCCTCCGTGCCCTGCACCGGACACAGCAGGATCTCAAAGTTGACCTAATTTCACGGATTTCAAGAAATTTCACCATCTCCTCTACTGATCTCCGCAACCAACACCCCAAACTAGCATGTTTGTAGCTTTTGCTATTGTTGTTGTCTCAACCGCCACAGTTGTTGTCAATTCAAATTTTCTACAATTTCTGTTCTGTGATCACTGCGTCATTCTCATGTCTAATGGAAGGATTTGCACGTCATAGCGTGGTCATGGCATTCATTTGACAAACAGAGAATTGTAATCCTTGAAAACTGGCAGTTGTTGGCAAAACCAGCATACCGGTTGTCAATGAATAATTCGCTATAGAAAATTCGTCTCTATGATCGAGAATGTCTGATACAGTGAACCTATACTATAAAAAATTAGAACAGTTCGTCTGAAAAACAGGGCTGGGAGTGGGCCGTGGAAAATGGCAGCAAGTTTGAAATCTTCGCTTCTTTTGAGTGTTTTTCCTGATTAGTTACTTAAACTGACGCTTCTAAATGCGCTCTCCTATTGAGTTGGTCATCATATTTTTGCTAGAGGATGCATGACAATGGATTTTTTTATAATACTGGAACGTTAAGTTAATTATTACATTAAGGATAACGAATTTACTTATCGTGATCATCCTTTCTTGGGTGAACTTTATGACATTTTCACAGATAATTTCCATTGCTAAAAATGCGATTTTATGTTTTCATGTAAGAAACATGAATGACTTTCAGGAACAGCTTGTGTACATGACTTAAAAGGCTTTTAGGGCGATAATTGCTGCAGTCTAGTCTGCTGTTCTTTTTGTAAATGACGACTATGAGACGCTCTTTGAAGCTTTAAGGCACTTTGCCTGTTGAGAGGATAGCATTGAATAACTATAACAGGGCATTGACCATTGGTTCACCGCCAGCTGATAGGAATTCAGAATAGATATTGCCAATGCCAGGACTTTTCCCGTTCCTCATTTTGCTAACCGCTGAGGTGATTTCGCATCTTAGGATGGGTTTGATGTCATTGCACGGCGAATATTGAACATGTATTGGAGCAAGGTTGGGTCTTGGGTTCACTCTTGGGTTTTGGGTAGTCTTGGGGGGTACCCATGAATCTTGGGTGCGAACCCAAGAGCTTGGGTACCCCCAAGAGTAAAGAAATTGATCATGAATGATCATTTGTAATTTTCTTGGAAAAATTCTGCCTAAGTATATGACCACATCATGTCATAGCAAGTCATCTACATGTAAGCTGACATGTATGTACATGTAAATATGCAACCTACTTCAACCACACGATTGGTCTTTCTATGATAAAACTGTGCTATCATCAACTTTGATATAGACCTACCGTAAATGTCTATCTGATAGTTTGTTTAATGAGCTTTTTAAACTCTGCTTTGATTACCTATGGCTTCCTTGTGAATTTAATCCATTAAGCTAGATGCAATGCATATTGTGTTAGACAGAATTTTGTATAAATCATTTTGCGTGAAATAAAACAAATAATACATGAAAAAATGCAATGCATTAAACCGATACCTGTATAGCACTTATGCTGTTAAATTGGCAGCCTACTACAATTCGTAGATAACTTGCTTCATATAGCCTCTTGCCTTGAAAGTTAAAAACTTCGGCCTATAGTGTTTATTCTACTAATAGACTGTATGTATTAGAAGTAGAAAGATATCAGTATCATTTAATGCAGTGACATTCTTTGATGATTGCTTCTTACGATTAGTAAAAATGTCGTTATATCTACATTTGTGCTATTTTCATCTTGTACGAGGCCTATGTTATGTGTGTTTCGTTTCTCGATTAGACATGTAGTAAGGAATGTAGCTTAGTCATACATGTTGTTCTAATTAGGAAATTATTAGACTGTAGACGTAAACAGGGTTGATGATATTAAGCCCAGAGATAACCTATACCGATACTTAAAACTTTTAACTGAATATTAATATGGCCTCAATTCCGCAATAACAAATTCATGTAATAAATACTAATTAATATGAACATTAGATACATATTAACTGGGTAGTAATATGTACAATATGGTACGATTCAAACTATCTTCATGCAATTTTAGATCTCAATCAAAATTCAAAACATGTTCTGGAAATTGTTGTTCCACTTCATTAGAGAAATAGCCACTCTTGGGTCCAATCTTGGGGGTACCCAAGATTAGTCTTGGGGGTACCCCAATATGTTGATTTAAAGAAGATATTCAAAGACTGTCAACAGCTATGCTGGTTGAGACAACAGCTGTGGCAAAAGGTATAGTATTGCCAATGGTACAGTGTTTGTACAGACATATGTGATTTCAAAATTCAAACTCCTTCAACTTCAAATTTATTTCCGAGGATATCATGCAACTTGTATTGGTGATAAAAATCAACTGCTGTTCCCAAAATGACGGCCATGCTAGGTGCTTCGAAATAATAGAAACATTGTTTTTCATATTCAGCATTTCCTAAGGATTCTAAAAATGCATAGTTCTCAAGATTTATCTCCAAAATCTTTAAACGAAAGCATTTATTAATGCATGATGAACGTAGAGGAGTATGTCCTTCGCCCTCTCCTGACCGTTATACTGATTTCTTCGAGGTGATGATAACTGAAACACATGGTCGTTCATGATCATAGTCAACCTAAGTGAAGTTAGTTTTGATGTATCTACTTTTCGTCATCAAGGGGTATGCTGTCACAGATGGGACCCATAGATTGACATTGTTTGTACTTGGTGCATTTCATGGTCTCATTGGAGAATTAGAAAAATAAATGGCAATTGGGACTGATACTGTTGCAGCGCATAACTGTGTTCTATGTCAACATTTGGGTGAGTTTCTGCAATGCTAAATGTGACACCGGATAGCTTGACAACTTTTACATTGATTTTCTGTGGCATACCAGGGCAGAAAATGATCTTTCCTCGCTGGAATTATGTAATTTTGACAAGAGTAATGCCATGTCCACCGATCAATCTTCTATTCGCTTTGGATAAATTGATGAAATATTTTGATATATTTCCTTGCATTCATGCTCATCTCTGGCTGAACTTACTCCTACATCTCTGTCTGGATTCTTGTAGTTATTGTATCTACTTATTGCTGAGATGGAAGAAAAGAAGTAGCTTTTAAAAGGCGCAACGAATACAAGAGGAGGAGAATGCAAATGTGTCCGTGAGAAAAAGAAAATGAAGAAATCAGTCATGAGAATACCAATATCGAAAATGAGAACTAGAGCTACAGAGGGAGGAGGACGACGCCTGATGGCATTCCAATGAACTAAATACTTGAGTATCGCAGCGTGTACCAAGCTCTCCGAAACGCAAATCAGAACTGAATCGACTTCAGTGACATCGGTCGACCTTTATTTCACTTCACTTACTTAATTTTCGTGGGTGTCTAATCATTCGTTGGTGTCCTCAATGACGTTCGACCAATTTCCGTTATTCTATAGTCTTCTGTCTTCCTAGCTATCACGTATAGGTCAGCTTCGTACCATGTTGATGTTGTCTGTCCAACTTTACATCTTGGATCGGCCTCTTCTGAGGTTTCCGTTCGCGACCCAAAACTACGGATAAAAATTTGTTCATGCTCAATGAATTGTAATTTATTAGCGAATGCTGCATGCTGTCTTATTGTTGAATGAAATGATGAGCTATATCAAAAGCCATATTGATCACATTGGTCAGGGCAAAGGTTCATAGGCTGCATAACTCGACTGCATAACTCTAACTGCATAACTGTCGACTTATTATGTGCACTTCTGAGCTTATGAGTGGTGGAGATTTTGATATGAGCTTTATAAGGTGACATTGAAGTTTCATCCGGTCAGAACGGCAGCACCTAAAGTGATATCTCAGTTGTTTTTTATCTCATTCTGTTTGCACACCCGGTTGTAGTCCTGAATTATATTAAGCCGTGAGGTCCGGAAAGGAACTCAGGTAGTCCTTGAAATAGTCTTGCTGAGGAAGAGACTCCAGTATGGGCAATGTTTTTTCATTTTCAAACCCTGATTAACAGAATATTTCACTCATTAACACTATCAATTAATTTTCATAACAATCTGCAAGATGCTGCATTCAGTCAATCAATTGTGTTCATTGGAAAGCAATTCCTTAGTTTTCAGCGGCACGAAATAGGTGTTCGTACTAGTTTCCTTTATTCCGAAGAATGAACATTGTATGATATTCATGTTATCATAACACTACGACTGTGAGGTGTGGAAAAGAGATGACACGAGTTTGTATCCCAATACAAGACAATCAAGGGTAGCCTAAAAGGACGCAACTGACCGAGTGATCCGATCGATCATCATCATGATCGATTGGGTTAAGCTCAATAGTCAAATGAAATTTTCTGTCTCTAACTTTATTTATTCTCAGATAAGTCTCAATTGCATATAAAGTATTGGAAAATGTATAGCTGATGCCTTTGATGATTCCATCCCAAACATCACATCTTGACTACAGGGATAAGAAATCCGATCCCGGAATGCACTAAAGATATGAAAGAACAGCTTGTAATTTTCTTCATGCATTCCTTGAAGACAGCGGAAAATATATTTTTCCTCCCGTTGTTATGCACTGATTGCAACAATCAAATTTGTAAGCTGAAACACCACAAAGTAGTGTTGCTACTTGCTGATCTTTTTCTTCTGATTTTCGCTATTCGTTTTGCTGTCTTTTCATTCATAGACTTCCGGAATGCAAGCATAGGTCTACCTGTAGATATTTCAAATTTGTAATTCATTACATCAGTTTTGCTCAAATATCAATTCGATGTGGGTTATAAAAGAATTTTTCTTATTATGTTTTTTGTTATATTTGGTCGTGATAATATTAGTTATCGGAATACATTTGGCCTTTCATACAATCAAACGCTAAATATATCAGGGATTCGTAGCCCACAAGCATATAGAAGCATTTGTAGAAGTTCACTTGAAGCACAACATCACGAACATAATCGCATGTTGGTGAATCCGATGTGCTTAGTAACTCTTCCTGCCATTATTTATAAAACATCATGCCCTTGATGTAGCATAAGCTATTCAAAATATACGATGGAGTCGGCGACCCCACCGCAAGCAGAGATGTATTTTATATGAATGACAATCCTTCAAAAACACCATTGAGTCACAGTTAATGCACAAAAGAAAGAAGGCACATAAGTGATCATTCACGAAAAATAATCTAAAGCGAGGAAAATAGAAAAGGAAGGAGTCAGTCGGGTCGCTAGTAACCTCATCGTGGCTATATGGTTTAGGAAAGAAGCGGAAAGCACGAGTGAGAAACTGAGCACAATAAAAAAAAATAGCAGTTATAAGCATAAAAATTCAACCTGATTGATAAAGCTTTTGTAGGTGAAAACATCAAGCACAAAATCTTATGCAGTTCCGATGTCCCGACAAAGAAACTTAGACCATTGAGCTGCGAAAGAAATAAGAAATACGTATTGCGCATCATAAATGCTCACATGCTCCTGCCGATATCCAATTAATGGTTTGTTTACATCTCTTCATGAAGGATTTTGGGATTACCGAGTAAAGTTGTTGGAAATTCTAGATAGTTTTATTACATATTAGGATACAGATTGTTTGACTAAACTTTTTAGGTAAATTAGATGTGTCGGATTTTTTATTCCTTGCGAAGAAACTTGAATATAGTTTATAAACTATAAGTTTTACATTATTAAAAAGCAAATTTTTATGATGGCGGTAAATCGCTGACCCTCTATTATTAAGGTAGTGTACAACAGGTCTGGGGTAAATGCGATATGTCCCATCGGGGTAATAGCGACGAAGATCAAAAGTTTGATCTTTGCCGCTTAAGTTTCTTACACTTTTGTAGTTACCATAGAGTAGATATATTAGGTAACTCCGCATTTATTAAATCCCCAATGTGTATACACCTTCGAATTTATTAAATGAACTCAAGGGAGATACAGGTGGTATTGTCACCAAATGTGAGATATGCAAATCTTTGCAGTTTTGCAGAAATTACAACGGAATTGAATGATCATGATTGTAATGCAGAAGGAATGATGGTATTTCACATAGTCTTGTGACAGCCTTGGAAATTTAATGTTTGCTAAATTAGCAATTCGATGGGTTCCTATCACTTTCTTGCTCAACCTCAAGGGTATTTTCTTAAGCTTGATCATGTCACAGCTGCAACCTGCCACTGGCACATCAAAATCATATAATCAAAGACAACGACTTCATTCAACTTTGAAAGAAGTAAATGGTTCCACATCACTATTCAGATTCAAGAAATGAAACATGAATTTAGTGAATCATGCCGGTGAAAATTGAATTAAAAACTTGAAATCTCAGCCAAGAAACACGAATAATATATAATACTTTTTCATGAAGACTCATTATAATACAATTCATGAAATTCCCTTGATAATCAGCTTGATTTCCGCTTAGTTAGGATGCTTATTAGCAAACATTCATTCCTTTTGATATCCCTTGTTTCATACTACTTATATAGGAGAGTCATCTCGGTAGGATAGAAATTGGCAAATTTTGAATTTTTTTAGAACTGCTCAAATAATTTTTTGAACCTCGGGAACGAAATCTCCGCAAAAAGCTGAATTTATTGATCTAAAAATTTTCACTGTATACAGATACTTTTTGAGTCGATACTATACCTATATATCCCTACTCTATGGTGGTTACACTTCCTAATATACTCAATCTGTCAACAAAATCGTCAGCAACATATTTTGATATCATCGATATCTCAATCGATGATAGTGCGCAATGCTGTAGATCCGAGTTGGGTTCGAGTTCAAGGATTTCAATCGATTAGCAACAAAAAGACGCAGTTTCAAGTCAGTCAAAGGAAAGGCTCTACATCCAGAAAGAATTGGTACCGTATATGGCCTAAATTCGATGTTATTCTTTCTAACTTTTTTGATGAAATAGGCCATTTCTGTTTTTTGGAAGTGGATCAGAGGTCTATACAAAGAAAATATAAATAGAAGCTAGAAAATGGATGTATTCGACAACAAAATACGCTTATAGTATACTTACTACTAGATAACTCATCGCATTTGTTATGTCATATTAACATAAATCCACCGATAATCTACATATAATGAACGATATCGATTGTGCAGTGACATAAATTTGACAAGAATGAGGGAAAAGTATCTATTCTTGATGTCGATTGAACCCCTGACGTTTCCTTATCAATATGTTAATAGTTGATCTATTAACAGAATAGGGATGCAATTCATCACGGTTGTTTCATTTTACATTTCCAACCTCTCATCGGGATGTAATTCGCGTCAACTATACAAAAACGCACTTAGTTGCAATTACCCAAATTTCGGGGGTAGAAGTGACTTTGAAAGTCACTCACTTTGACGGTCAATATTAAAGAAACTTAGTAGGCCTATTCTATGATCGAAACAACTTCACACCTGAAATCCTCAAGTGTCCATAAAATAAAATCATGAAGTTATCGTTTAATTTGAATTAATGACGATAGCACAGTTGTTTGACATCAACAAATCAGCCTTTCTCCGGTCGTATTTCCCCCAAACCACCATGGAAAAAAGATATAGTTATGAAGTAACCGTTTTGATTTCTGTTGAATTATGTTAAAAAATATTTCAGTGAAGTAGGTGTGTGCATGTGACACTTATTTGCATAGTATGACATTTCGTCCTCTTCATCTATCATCAATGGGTTTTCATTTTGATTGCTAGAAGAAATTATTTCGTAAAAAATAAACACATTCTCAAATTTTCCACTTTTTCTGTAACTCACGTGCATTAATTACAAAGCATATGACAATCTATGATTACTGATCAACATCATATCTTCGAATTCATCATGGTAGTAGACATCCTCTAATCATTATCACTAGGGGAAAATCAGCGCGCATCATATCACATAATTTTGCTTGTCTTTTAATATTTTTTATAACCCTACTTTCGTATAGCGTCGTTTGTCATATTCTCTCGAAAAAAACGTTGTCTCCTTTTGGTGCTGCTTTCTCGAACAAACGTCCTATTTCTCTTAATATCTATGCACTTGACACCATAGTACAGTGAGACCCACTTTTAACATACTCGCTTATAACGAACCCTTCCATATAGCACAAGCAAATTTTCTATCTTCACTATATACAAGACCTCGCTTGTAATGCTCCTGTTTAACGTACTTCCCGGATGTAACAGACCAAATTTTCCGCCCGCAGAGCCATTTGTGATTTTTGCAGTGTGCTTCTTCAGTTCGAATGATCGCTTCATGCCGCTAAGGTGTGCGCTCACTAGATAGCAGGCTCTATTGGTTTGTCAGCCATTCTGATTGATTTTCCCATCAGCGAGCTCCAACAGTCTATCAACCACATTCTATCAAATTTCCATAGTTTCTCTTTCCGTTGAATTTTCCTCAAATATTTAACTGAACACCCTTGATTTATTGGCATCGAATTTATACGCTAAAGAAGCGTTTGTCCATCTTGAAATGACAGACAGCCCTTTTGAAATCATATTATTTTCTAGAATCATGTTAGTTAGATATTTTAGTATGCACATCAAGTTACATGAGGCCTAGCAATATATGCATATGTTGCATTTCTCAACCTCTCCAATAAATTAATGTAAAAAATGTCAAGATATATTTTCATTAAAATGGACATAGTGGACACCGTCGCAGCGTTGATTCACAAATAATCAAACCATTATTATACTCAAAGAAAAACAATGTCAAAATATGGAATTACATTTGCGCGCTTTCGTTGTTCGTATAACAGTCAAATATTGGGACTAAACACAAATTTGTATAACCATTGTTGACCTTCTGTGTTAGCTAAATGAGAGGATGAGCTCTATGATGTCCACTGCATTGTTTGGGTTAAATCGATTTTTGCATTGCTGGTGTTAAGTTATGGCCATCCATATATAACATCTATATATAAGTTTTTCCTGTACGCATCATTGCTTACGAGTGATTGGACGCATCAGTGCTCGGTCAGCCACTAATTGCGTCGATTTTAGTGCTCGGATTAGGCGTCGAAGCACGACTAGACGGCCACCTACTGATGGTAAACTTTCCGCAGTAATAGTTTCAATAGCTTCTGGCATGGTATTATTTCTGATATTTGTAGCTTTTTGTGCTGATTTTGCATTTTGTGAGGCCTTTCTTGAGAGCTTGTGAGACTGAATAAAAATCTGACACGCATGGACGGTTGGATTAATTTCTTATTTTTGAGTAATTTGTATTGTTGACAACGCTGGATCAATATTCGTAGGGACTATTAAATTTTTCTGGGGTTCTTGCTAATATTGCGTTTGTCTAGCATACTGAGCGTTACACATAATTTGAAACTGCTATCAATCGTCCACGTTTAACTGTCCATAAGGGATGTCCACAAATGTCAAGGCTATAAACTGTCCATGTGTGACGTAACCGCTTAAGTGTCTGTAACCATCCAGTTGATCATCGTGCAGATTACACCAGATGTGCAGATTGCCATCCATATATAACACATTTCAGACCCATGCTGCAGTAGCATGAGTGTAGAAATAATGATTTCAATGCAAACACAAGCAATGCAGTGTAACTTTACGTCTGCCGATTGACAGTAATTATGAGAGTGATCTTCGGTAATTCCCTTATCTAATTGACTTTTTTCTCACTGCAAGCACTCATCTGCTTAGTGTGCGCTGCCCAATTGGATAATTTGATGACTTTCCCATCGAATTTACCTCAGGTTGTTCAATATGTTATTCAGATAGATATTTACGAAATATATGATGTTACCTGTTTATCAAATTTGAAGATCATGTAAAAATCATCTTCACAATTTAATGGCAAATGAAACCACAAAATTCAACCGCGAGAAATGATTAAATCACCGTGTCGATTTCATGGCTGCCCGGTTGTGTGTTCATCGTCTTATCAGAAACGATCAGCTGATTTAGATCAACATTGCTGCAACTGACAAACTTGAAGAGCGAATCCTTCATTGATCGCTCTTGAGTGGAAAGTTAGATAACTGTTTGCCGGCTTCAAACTTTCTTGGCGAACTACTGTAGAAAAACCGTCAGTTATGAATCATTTATTAATTGAACTTCCATGGTTTAACAAGCTAATCTTAATTTCCTCGCAGAATTAGGATTTAACTTTTAGCGCCATTCTTTTCAATTAAATGCATCTTCATCCGAACTCACCACTTTCTACATGACCACTTAAATATGAAATCTTCGCTTTGCTTTATTTTATGCTGATATCTGGCGCTACTTTCTGCTCAGTTTTTAGTAGTCGTTTTACGCATTATTTTATTATCTCGTATTAAATATTCTAAATATCTAAAAATATCTAAATATTCTAATTAAAAAATATCTTATTAAATATATGTACTACTATCTATATTCTACCGTGACAGTCGACATTTGTACCACTATTTGATGCCATATCAGCTATATATTATATCAATCTTTATGCCTAACACGCTCATGAACTTTTCTAGAGACGATGACAACTGCGGGACGCGCTACTTTCGACCCTGCCCGTGGTGGAAAGGGGAAATGGGAAGGTGATCTGAGTGCCCAGTCAAAACAATATTCATCACGAGATCTCCCCGCTCATACGAAGCTGAAATATCGAAATCAGGGCCAAGGAAATAGCGAGGATCTTCGAGGCAAGGATTTCAAGCGTGATTTGGACGAACGAGAGCGCAATGTTATTCGAGAAAAGAGGGATCGGGATCGAGGTGGAATGGGAGAAAGACGGGATTATAAGCGACAGAGAGACGCGATAACTGCTGCAAACCTGGATGCAGATGAGCCAAGAGAAGCAGAGGTAAAATAATATCGTGCTTGCTTTTAATCTGTTTGCATTGATGTTCCGGCTTCTAATTGAAGGGTACTGGACGTAAATTTATCATGCGTATATAAATCATGATTCATTTAATAATTTCTGTAGAATTGTGTACTGGCGAGAAAAAACCGACCAATTATTTATTTTTCCGAGGCGGCCGACCGGTAGCCGGTTTCTAAATCATTTCTGGAGGCTAGTGTTTGAAAGCATGAAAAATGGTAATTTTCTTCACTACTATTACAGTAGGCTACTTAGATCAGCAACTACTAAAAGTGCCCTGTGAATAACCTGCAACTTTTCTTTGGACTAGGGAGCTGTTATTGAGCGTGAATTTCAATGTGAATTTCATTGAACATCACAAATCAAAGTCATCAGGAAATGTCCCTCGGCGCCTAGTGTCATTCTCTAATTTGGATGATACTTAGGATGACGTTGAATGAACATTTTGCGAACTGGGAAAAGGTGCAGTATTGATGTCATGGAGACCTTGTCCTCGAGAGGACACGGAAGAACGAGACAACTACTGAGAGGCAATAAGGATAACATGCGGACTGAGACCCCAAAAAATTGAATAAATATACACATTACAAAATTAGACAAGTTTCGTACCTATTGTGGTACATCTAATGTTTTATCTTAGTGTAGTTATTGTTTTTGAGATTGTTGAAACACGAGAAATAGTTTTTGCCTAACAAATTGGCTTTTTAAAGAATCGGCTTTCTAATAATTATTTATTTTTCCAATGTGCCCAGCCGAGGTCCTGTTTCTAAATTAATTATTTCCTTCAAAACAGTCGCCGGCCGACGGTCGGTCTTTTTTTGCCAGTACAGTATTTTAGATGAAAACAAGTATAAAATCAAAGCTAAGTATATGATGTAAATTTGTCATGGGAATTTAATGTCAAATCTGGTGCGAACACGACACGAAAATGATCGTATTCATGTTACTTTATCTTTCATGCTGAGATATATGTTGTAGGATCTTTTCTTTTGAAATCTTAACTATATTCCTGTTGAGAAAATTGAGTGCATTAATACTCGGCACATTGACCTTTGGCTCCTTCGCTGCGGATGCGAGGTCCCGCATGATAGATATACGTCTGTGTGCGATTTGCCTGTCCACACTCTTTCATGATTGACGTGTGCGTGTGCGGCAGCCTAGCCTACTATTGTTGCGTGTGCGACAGATAAATGTGGTTCATGTCTGTGCTATTAATTATGATGAGAAGAACCACTCCAATTCTGTAAGAATAATCAATTACCAGAATTCCTGATTGACAGTAATTCTAATCCGGCGTATTCTGCTGACGTGAACCGGCAAAAGGTCTCCGGACAAGTCCTCGTAATCCTGATAACTTTTCTACTGTAATTCTGATGCGTCAAATTCCTCCTAATCAAAATCGCTGTCAGATGACACTGTGAGAGAGCTCTCTTCCACTGTCAATCTCACACGACTTTTTGTTGCTTTTTTTGCAATTAACTGTTGACTGATGAAGTGTCAATTTATCAACTTCTCGCCTTATTTGACAACTATCTTCCTCATCGCATGCATTCCTTTGAATTGCCGACAGTGAACGATTTTTAAATATTCACTTTGGTTGACAGGTGAGTGTATGTGAACAAGCAAAAAGACATAGGTTTATCAATGACTCCTACCAGATGTTAAGCGCCAAATTGTATAGAACTGCAAGAAAGTGCACACCACAGAATTCTCTTGTAAATCTGTGCAAATCTCCTTGACTTCATTATGGCCTGCTAATGAAATTTTAAATATCTGAGATTCTTCTATCAGCGCCAAATTTGAAAAAATCAGCGATATTCCTCAGAGTTAGTGCATGGCGGCAGTGGTTGTGCTTGGCAAATTTTTAAGTCGAATCATGTTAGATTCTATGCAGCAGATACTTGATGTTCAGTTTGGATGCAAAGCGCAATAGTCGCCATGTTTTTATTATGCAAGACGTATTAAGCGCCAATAGGCTCATTTAAATATTCCGAAAGCTATAAAATATCATATTTTCCATTTCGTAGATTTACCCTAAATTCATCTTACCTATTTGCTCTGACTTAAAATGCGCAATAACTTCAGTTATGGACTCAGTTGTTCACTAATGGGCAACTGGAATGATATCCTTCTCTTATCACTTAGTGCTTCCAATCATTTTCATGAGATGCGGTAACTGGAACCTACCAAATATGCTGAAGCTTCATTCAAAATGTGATTATAACACATTGCAAACATCCGTATCATTCTGAAATGATATAATCGCAGCACACCATCAGCTATACAGTTATCGCATTATTTATAAAAAATGAAGGTTCACGTTTTCCACAAAAACTCGCAGTTTTGATTATGCAGGCGAAAAGACGATCGGACCATTTCAAATTGCAATGCAAATCTCTCACTTACCACGAGTCGAAAAATTGCTCATTAGTTTGATATTTTCGACACAGTCAAATTGTGGTTTTTCTGAATGACAATTATGGCGCTTGTCGCGCTTTGCATTCATTCTCTTCAATTATTCGTCATGAAGCTCACGTGTACATCAATAAAGAATGCATGCGAGAGGAATACTAGAAATAGCACTTCAAATCGAGCGTTATATCAAATATTTCATTGCATCGGCGAGCAATTGTACCGTCGAGCTGGCCTATTGATTAGGGTGCGAGCTCGTTTCCGCTACGGACTTGGGTTTGATTCCTTGATCAGGAGAGTGCGCGGTCGAGAAGATGAGGGGTGTTCTTGGCGTCTATTTGAACTTAATCTATGTCGATCAAGATTTCAGTGTTTCAGCCTTTTTTAATAAACTGAATCATGCTTACTACATGTATAGTGTTGTAAAAAATAATATTATTAAAGCATTGCGGCAATATTTTCTTAAAGCAAATATTTGTTATCAGCAATTTCACACCACTTCCATGTCAGAAATGAATAAATACATTCGTATTATTATCATTAATTCAATCATTTTATATGACACCGATCCACATCTGTTCGCTCAGACACAATAGAGCTCGAGCTAGCGCGTACCCCCGTATTCGCACACTGGAGGCACTTGCATTAGATTTTCATTCAGTAAAGGAGTTAACCTGGCACCACGCCATTGCGTGTACTCTGAACCGAATTCGGTCCTAGCTCGAATTTCAATTTAATTAATTTTGTGTTGTAAATTGAAACCTGTTGTGTCTTTTCTCGGATAAATGTGTTCTGCTGTGTACAGATCCATGAAGAACCCAAGAATCTTCGACAGTAACTGGTTCACGTTCATCGATAAGCACTCGTAGATTTAAACATATTTCATTCAGGAGCTGACACATGCAATTTGACTGCAAATTTCTAATAATCATGTAGTCTGTCTTAATATCATCGTTACTAAAAATCGAGACTTGTGCAGAAGCAATTTGTGTAATTGTAATTTGTGGGCTGTTTTATGCAATTTGTGCCCATAGAAGTAGGACTATTGGATATCTATGTTATCTATAGCAGACATGAAATGTTTCCAATATGCATTTATTGTGGAAACAATATTAATTTAAAGCCTAGTCATCTGTGAAGGTGTCATTTATTGTTTTATGCTTTGCATATCTATTGGTGGACTCATTAGAACAATGCGGCTCCCAGTTCAAAATCGTCTTTTTACAAAATGGTCCTGAAACAAAGTTTTGATAACACTGTGCCAGGGAAAGTCACAAGCTGGAATCTAAGTAACAGAAACGTTTTCAGCAACATGTAAGACCTGTGTTCCTGCTAAAATTTTAGCCGGAAAGTCAATTGCTCTGACAGTTCGTAGAAGCAGTCCTAAATAGCACGACCCGTAGTGTCTCATAGAAAGATAATAAATTCATTCACAGCGATTATCAGTTTTGAAAATAAATGATATGTCCATTAAAGATGAAATCACAAAATCTTTGAGAGGCATGCTAGAATATCACACCGCTCATGATCGTTTGCAATGGGTTATGAGGATCAATCATGCAAAAAATGGGAACGAAAATGATGAATGTTTGGTCATCAGATCAATTTCTATAATTTTCTTGCATGCCATCTACAGACTTTGTCAATAGTTCAATTTCATTCACCTTCAGACAGGTAGCATCTCTCAAGTGGATCTTACTGTGCGTGAAAAATTTAGGTTGTCAGAAATCAGAAAGACAGAAATCTGAAAGGACACCCGCTGTCCGAGTTCTGACTGCTGACATCCTAGTTATCTGTTGTACTTTTTGGACTTATAGATGACAATTGCATATATATCTGATCTCTATATTTACGCTAATGTCAGCTGTGATCCAAAGAAATTAACAATTTTGGTTGAAACCTTACGCACTAGTCATAGAGCAGGTACTAAGTTACGTCCATGTTTTCACTAGTTTGCTGAAACAAAGACACGATTATTCGGAAATCAAGACCGTTATTGAAGAACCGAAGCCAAATTCTTCTTCTTTACTGGTCTTGTGGTCTTAAAGGCGCCACAATACTGAGCAAATGTTTTAACGGGATGGTTGCCTTATTTCATATACACCTTTGATCAGCTGACCTGTTTTAGAAAACCCCATTTGATAAAACTGCAGTGAGAATCAGTGACACTTCGAATTGCTAGATGATGTGCAAAAGTCAATGCAAGTATACTAGAAATTGATTATTCTCTATGACAACAGGAGAATAGATCGCACACAAAATTTTCAGTTTTTCTCCTTCCTACCCCCGCACGCATTATGCAGATTCTGCTACAAAATCCGACCGCAAGCGCGAGTTTGTGATGGGGGTGAGGCCAAAAATGAGACCTGCACAGAGCCATGTACACCCGATCGCTATTATCAACCTGCGAGTCTGCCGATTTCTACCCAGTTTCTCAACCCGTTCAAGTAGGTTAAGATATGTTTATGGGGCGCCGGCCCACAGATGACAACAATGCTCCATCAGAGTACGAATACTGGACTCACAAGGATAGCAGACAGTCTATGGTGGAAGGTGGCCGCTGGCAAGATTGAATATCAATGTGATTAGCTGTCTGCTTGCTAATGAACTGGATGCACGGTTTCCATGACAAGTCTTTCGTAACCGCTAATCCAAGGAATGAGATGGATCTCTGTCTCCATTTGAAGTTTATCCTGTCACTAGTCTCGAACAATGTGATGTAATGTCATTTAGCGTAATTAGCGAGGATTGAGTTGTTATAGATGACATGCAGGGAGTTATTACTAGGCAAAATAGCAGCGGTGCCCTGAGGGACTGCACTGGTAATATCGATCCATATCGATGAATATGCCCAGAATATGCACGCTGTTGGCGTTGCGACAAGCATCTAACAGATAATATCAAATAATGAATTTCGTCATTATGAAAATTAGTAGTATTGACTTGGCTGTAAAATATAAGGTGCGTGTCAATGACATTTCAAAAGTCATACTTACAAACAGAGTTTCGACCTCGATTTCGATATGAAACATATCGAGGTCGTGGTCGGACAGTTGCTGAAATTTACGCAATGAAAATTCCCTCAGGGAAGATAATTGTATTTTTCCATAATTTAGTATTCTGAGAGATAATCTTAGTCATTTTTATGCCTTAAACCATTGAGAAGCCTTCACATTCATGAGCAGAGGCGTTCCAGCCTGTCTCACCAGCTGGAGTCACCTAAGGCTGCGTACCACTATGCTAACTACTAATCGTTGAATATTACATGTATATTGGAACAGGGGGGGGGGTTTCAAGCAACCGATATATCACGCGGTATCACATGGGTGGGAGGGGTGTACACAGACAATATCACGTGATATACTATAAGCTTATACTGTTCTTTCAAATAAAATACATTATCAATTACAAGTTATCTTGACGAAAATAAATGTCACTGATTCCTTGAAGTATCTCGAAGCAGAAATCGATCGAATGTTTGGTAAAAACACAAGCGGTTTGAATGCAAGATAACGTCACATGCCTAGCTGTGTGACGTCATATTCAAGAATCAAACGTTTTCTCCCGTTGAAACAATAGGCTTGCATGGGCTTCTGTTGATTAGCTACTGACTTCAGTGAAGTGTCCTTCTCCCTTCCTCCATAGACAAAAGATTATCGAATAGTCGCGCACCTATTTGAAGATAGATTCTGATTGGCTGATGGCATTTAGTAAAACATGTATTATAGGAATTGATGTTCTTAATTCACATGTAGCCTACAAAATGTTCGTTTTTCAACCGATATCTAGCTGTATATTTGATTGTAGATTCAAAAACAAGTAGAAAGTGCGGTATATATTCAACAAAATTCAAATAAATGTATAGAATAGATTGTGGAATTTTTTTGGGGGGGGGGGAGGATGGTCCAGAATATCACGTGACATGGAAGGGGGGTTCACAGGATATATCACAGGTGGGAGGGGGTATAAAATTTCGTAAATTTGGTATCACGTAATATGTGCACGACCCCTTCAGGCCCATGAGCTTGGTCCATGACATGTGCTATATTCCAACAAGATCATAGTATTCAAAATACTTTCGAATGAAGATAAAAAGAAATCTAGCTTCGATCGGACCGTGACTTCGATAAAAAAATCCTGACCTCGATTAAAATTTCAATCGAGGTCGAAACTCTCCTGACAAATTCAGATAAATTCAATACACGCTAGTGCTATATAAGCAATTTAACGCTTTTTTGTTATTTTTCTCACAGGAAGACGACGATGAACTGTCTGGCGAAGATTCTGATGACGAAGATGCTATCCTCATGGCTGAATTAGCGAAAATTAAAAAAGAACGCGCTGCAGAAGCTGCGAGAAGAGAAATAGAACGAAAGCAAGAAGAAGAGCGAGTTCGAATGGAGAACATTCTTAGAGGCAATCCTTTGATTAACCAGCAGCAGCAGCAGCAACCAGCTGGTGGTAGTTACAAAGTTAAACGGCGTTGGGACGATGATGTTATGTTCAAAAACTGTACCAGGGGTGAAGATGATAAGAAAAAGGCAGTATTTATCAATGACACATTAAGGTCGGAGTTTCACAAGAAGTTTATGGACAAATACATCAAATGATTTTTGTTCACTGTTTCTTGTTTTTTATCTTCATGACTATCCATAAGCTATGATCAGGTTGCATTTTTCTAAATCAATTTGATTGTTTATTTTGGCTCAATTGTAGGAATTGAGTCAGTTATGTACAATTGTCAGAGAATGAAGCCTTGTATTCAACAACATAGTCTGTACAAATTGTTGTGAATGGCATTTGCGACGCAAGTGTTGAAGCGATGTGTTTCGATTTCTAATGAAATTGATGAATATAATAGTAACTATTAGCATAGCTGAAGGACCACAACACAAATGAAACTGAGCTCATCCATGTTTTCGGGGAGAGCAGCGAGAAAGTGACCATCGCACAATTCATGCCTCGATATTGCTATTTACTTGCTTACAGGATTAAAGGATGCAAGCTCGTAATAGGCTGTAGTCACATCGACAAAAGGCTCCATTTAAGGAGTAGAGGCATCGATTTGCATGAGTTTTGCGCTTAAAAATAAAACTAGGCATATCATGGTATACCTATTCAATAATACCCGCAAGTGCAAATTAATGTGCACAAGAAGAAGAGCATGCATAATATATTCTCTGCAGGTTCAAATTTCGCAAAATACCGCAGAAAAATTATATGGACATCGCTCACCTTAGTTCAGACTATCAAGGATACCAAACTTTTCATGAGGGGAAGAATTCACTAATGCCTACACTATACTTCATATATAGACATAAAGTTTAATACTGACTTGAATATAATGCAAAATATGATACATATAGGAAGATTACAACCATGATTGCAAACGCTCCGGTACAAATTGATAGAAAAAATTGAAAATTTCATCAATTTCTTGATGCACCTGAGCAAGCTCTATTAATCGGAGCAAACACTGTTCCAAGGTTCGAATCGATTCAATGTTTGCTGTCAAAGCAGCTGTGTCACACACACAGTTTAAATTGTTAAAGACAACGATTACCAACAAGAAGCTCCTGATTCAAGGTTACTGTGAAGTTGTCAAGATGATATTTTCTGAACCTGTCTGGAACTATCAAGAAAATCACGAATTTTAGTTCCAGTTCAACAAATCTCCGTCAATAAACTAGCTAACTTGCATAAAATTTGCTGTTTCGGTACAGAGAAAACACAAAACTAGTCGAGCATTAAAGTGCTATTATTTGAATGTCTAGAATAGTATTACATCAACCAGTTTAATTTGGAAATGAAGGATTGAAATGATGCATCGAGCGTCTACTCTTAGCCATCAAGTAAAAAGCGTGTTTAAATATGCCATTACGCATAGAACAGCGCGTCATCAATTTCAAATGAAACCGTCTGAGCCAATGCCCCTTTCAGCTGCAAATTAACAACGAAGGTAATATGGGAGCTGATGCTATTTTTTAAACTTTGCTAGAGAGATAGTTGTGTATGTAATTACTTGAAGCTTGCATTGAATAGTTGCACAAAGCTAGCTATCGTTAATATCACAAATTATTTGTTGGAATATTGAATTTTTTTACACATACATGTTTATACATAGATGTTTCGATAAACTTCACAAGAGAAGACGAAAATGTTACAGGAAAGAAAATTACGTATTCACGCACAGCTCATTGTTCACAGTGCGTAGATCTTTGATTGTGCGTTCACTCTTCAGAGTCTTCGATTGTCGTTTCGGGATCCGAAACCTTGAGTTCGTTGATTCTTCACGACAGTCATATGTCTTGAGAAAGGGTCAGGACCCGAAACGTTGGCAACTCTGTATCTAAAATTTATTTTTCTTTTATTGTGGCATCAACACCTCGGGAGAGAATAATTTAGTTGTGAAAATTTGTTGATTCTTCCGTTGAGGGCCGTTTCTTTCGAGCAAAAATTAATGAGGCATGTTGTATTTTGGGTTAAATTTAGTATGACTTGAGAATCCCAGTAATGCTTAGAGAGTTGTTTTGTCATTGATCAGTAAGTCAATGTGTTGAAATGGACTGTCTTCTGTTTTAGAACTGTGTGCTAATTGTTTTTGTATTATGTTCAACTGTTACAAATTGAGATTGAGGGACATGGTTTCACGTTCTGAGCATGTATGGTTTTGGCAGAAAGGAGGAGTATTAGGATCTATTTTTTTGGTTTTTTTTACATGCCCTCAGAAATGCTGTACTCATCAACTTCACCAATTCCATGCTTATCAATTTCGTCATTGTATTTGTCACATGAAAGGCGCCAGTTGTGTAGCTGCGCATGATGGCATTTAGATCTGTGCACTATTGATTGATGATAAGATCTCCGTGAAAATTTTGAAGATTTTTAATCTGGAATCCACATGAGAGCATGGTATATATATAAAAGCGAATGAATTCTCAACATCCTTAGTAACAACGTCAGATCAGACAACAGATCAGCAACAGAATCATCATCGTCAGAATTTAGAAAGCATGTATTTACTGTTGAACACCTCGACTTGACTTAATTTTCCTGGGCATCGGTTTGCCTCATCGGTGAGGCTCATCCGCGTGTTGAACATCACGTAGGTAAAAATTGATTCACGGATGATAATTTTGCGCGGGGCCTCCAATATGTCTGTCCAATGCATTCTCCAATTTTTTCCATTTTTTGGCCATAGACCTATTGAAATCTGAATTTCTGCCCTTCTCTCATCCCGGTTAATTTAAAACTTGCCTCTATGATACACAACTTTGAAAAGCTCGTCGAATTAGCAAGTCCATTGATACTCAATTGTTGCTGGTACCAAATATCGACTTTCTGTATAAACTCAGTTTTCAGACTCTTCCTTTTACTCAAGTCTTAGATTCAACAAAATATAGATAGATGCACACTGCATGTTGATGGATTAACTTTAAATGCGTCATTTGAGGCTCTTCCATCGTCGATCATGAGCAGCTCTTTATCATGGCATTGATATCGCCCAATACCGGTGCTTCTGATGCTTTCAATGTTCATAACAGAAAGGAGGACTAGTCAGTGATTCAAAAGTATTCTATTTGCAAGCAGTAGCGTAGCCAGGATTTCGTTTCGGGGGGGGGCGGCGATGTTTTTCAGTTTTTAGGCTTTATACGCATATAAATGGTTTTAGGCACAATAAGACATATTTTTCAAAAAATGTGCCGTTGAAACATCGGAGGACACACAAACATTCACAAACTAATTGTAGGCCTACTGCACCGGCTTTCAGATACGCGCTTCATGCTGTCATTTTCAATCAAGAAGTTAGGCTAATTTACCAGCGATTCTTCTGTGCTGCTGCGAATGGCTCCTAACCTCTCTGCTCCTAACACGATGAACATGTACATAATGCAATAACCAGATGTTGTTGTGTCTGATCCCTCTGCCCGGTGGCGATGTAGTGAGTCAGGAACTACAGAATGCCCATTCCTCTATGATGGAGCTCCGCTCGGTGTTCGGGGGGGGGGGCGGCCGCCCGTCCGCCCCCCCTGGCTACGCCCCTGTTTGCAAGGGCAAAAAAATGATTAATGCAAATTGATGAGGTATAATTTGCAAAGCCGCAAACTATAAGGATTATATATGTGCACGAAGCCTAGTAAAAATTAATTAAATGCCTCTAGACAGGGATTTAGAGATGCCTAGCACCCAAGGTGATTATAATAAAAACCTCATTTCATGTCAAAGATTAACATTCTGCACACATTTTATGTCGAAATGGGTTTATGTTGGATATATTGCTGAGCGTTAATATGCACATTTTTTTCAATTTCCCGATCAGTTATTGGATTTGGTTATTCGCCATCTGATAAACGTTAGTTTGCAAATCTAAGGGGTGGATTGAATCGCAATTGCATTACTGAGAGATAGTGCAAAGTCGTCATCAATTAAGTGCAATTGTTTATGCTGATCATGCACACCATCATGAAATGAAAATACAATGGAAATAAATATTCATTCAATGTACAATAAATAATGACTTTGGATAATGCTTGAATCGAAAATTAAGGGGCCTCAAAGATACGAACCGCCACTTTCATAACTTTTCCATGCGGAACAGCTACCAATCCTTGTAAAGGGCATGCGCTTATTATGCGCTGATTCTGTGAGCAATTAACAAATTAAAGTTGCACATGAACAAAATGATTAACATTTTCTGTTAACTTACTTCGTTTTGTGAAAAAATAACATCGAGTTGATATACATATAGATGTTTCATTGTTTACATGAAGGTGGACATCAATTTGAATTTGATGAGTTGAGTGCGGTGTTTTGAGAGGCGATAAAGGCCGATTTCATATTTTAACTTTGGATCAACTGTCGCAAAAGTGATTTTTTGTCATTCAGCAGGTTGTCGAATTTGTCAGGAGGTATCGCACTCGCATTATCTTTCTTGCTACCATATTTTTCTATATCGCTTTTATGGTTTTGAAGCAAGCCTGGATCCAATAGAAATCTTTTGTGAAAATCATTTTATTGCATGACTGGGAAAAATTTGATGCATTTTTCAAATATGACATGTGAATGCTCAAAGCACGTCCACTGTCTAGATTGTTTTTTAATGTACTGTTAAAATAACAGACTCGTTAGATGTGATGCATTAACTTTACAGAAATACTTTCATTTTACCTCATAAGTGGAACCAGAAAATGTAAAACTTTCCATCATTTATTTTCCAAAAAAAAAAAAGAATAAATTCTGATCAAACATTTCGCTGGAAATGAAAGTGCTTCACACTAAGTCTGTAATTAAAATCAGTGCTGAATTATGAAACGCTTCGTTAAGAGATTAATGTGAAGAGGCACTCTTATTTCACCACATCTTCCCCTATAACAGGAGGATTGGTCCTGTTGGCAATATAGGAAATTTATTCACCGGTTTCCTACATGGAGCTCATAGTCCATGTTGTAGACTTATGTGTGCTTCTGATCTGCTCTGATGCGATCATCTCAAAGCCAGAACCAGGTTTCCTTACTTAAGACTGCCTTTGCTGTTTTGTTCTTGGACATTAATTGGTTGGCGTATGTTGATATTATGTTAATCAATTGATTCTGAGTGCCGTTTCTCTGATATGTCTGGCAGAGGTGGAAATCGTTCCACGTCTCTTCGAGCACTTCAATGAAGATAGGAACCTTCTCTGATGCAAGTCGCTCGGCTTTATTGTCGGATGTATGAGATTGATAAATGTGTGCTCAGTAAAGTAGGCATATGCTGACAGTTATTGCATTAAGCACAAGATTACTGACCCTTGAAGAACTTCATCCTTGGCAAGCGTGCTGGAAGTTTGCAGACCATCTAAAAACATCTATGTGTTGATTGCAGATCATCATTAAAGGGGTTAAGAACCTTATAGAGTAAACCAGCAACGTCAAAGCCTTTTTAAATAGTAGTTCCTGTCGCGAGAAATGCCGTGGCAATTACTCTAAGTCTCTCAATCTTTCATGAGTTTTTCTTCTCTGCTCAGTTGCCTAAGAAAGGAAGTGATAACATTTCTTGAATTCAAAAAAATGATGACCTGTCAGGTACAAGGTTCAGAAATTCAACCTTTGCCTCAAAATCAATCTTATCGGAAGTCGGAAGTATGTTGATAGGAAGGGAGACGCAACTTTGCAACGAAAGATCTGTGGCATTCAAGCGACAGTTGCGGACAATTTGGATAAGATGTTTTGTTGTAAAAGATTGGCGAACCATAGTCTAATGAGGAAATCTTTGAAATGTCTGCAGAAAAGATCGGTTTTGTGGACTGAAAACTACGTCACACATGGTACGTCACTGAGCAATGACGTCATCGTGACAGTGTGGTGAGGGAGCTGTGTATATGTTGTAAATCTTCTGGGCATGGCTAGTAGTCAAGGGTTTTATTTTCCCGACAGTGCTTTTTATTTAGTTTTTGGCATTTACACCAATTGCCAGAGTTTTTTGCTCATTGATAGATTACTGTGCTATTGGATTTGAAGCTTAACGAAAGAAGAAGTGGAAGCAGTGAGTTAGGAGGCAATTTTTCTAACTGTTTTGCGGTTGTTGCATCTTCTGTTACCAGATTCAATCTATTTTATATTAAAAAGTTATAATCAAAATCAAAATCTTCTGGTGGACAATATTAGAATGATCATTCATGATACGAAAACTAGTCGATCAGAGAAAACGAAAGCTACGAACTGATGTATGCGTCAAATGTTCTAAAGTGGTTTTAATCAGGTTCACTGAAGTGTGCTATCTTTAATCGAATGCATAATGCATTCAAACTGCATCTATTATATTTGCAATATCGACTCAGACAATTAACTAATTTTGTGGAGCAAGGTGATCAGGTAATTATCACAAAATATCGTTTAACTTCCTGAAATTGAGGGCCTTTTTTGATTAACCAGTAATGGTATCATTTATGATGTCCGTGGCAGTTGAGTTTTCACTAGCAACGCGATTCGTTCATGAGAAAATAATCAACGTCCCGATCAAAATATTGCTGAATTTTACAACTCTTGTCTAAATCTAAAGTAATTCAATTAACCTTCGAAAAATGTACAGTGTTGAAAAATATCGATTGAAATAAACATAAACTAATATAGAAATTGACCTACCTCGCACAAATGGGGTTTTGGAGGACGCTCGCGGCGACTACTGTGTACATGCGATCTATTTTAGAAGGAACAAAAAAACCGCAGCAACCACCTGAAAGTATTAGGAAAAATTTGCTCATTTGAATGAAGTTATTTACTTGAAAAACGAATGTTAGTGCTTCAGAAAGAGCTGAACAAGGGGGAAACATTTCTATCAGTTTTTGAATCAATAGCAAAAAATGAAATGCATTGGTTGAAGATCACTATTTCACATTCGGAATGTGACTGAACGCTCAGTTGAACTAGTTTACGATATTTGTGAACTTGAAATGAATGGTATTCATTTTTTTCAAAATTGAACTGGAACTAAACGGTGTTCAATTTTCGATGTGAACGGTAATAGAGCTCTTCCATTAAATTAGTTTCTGTTAATGTCCAACCGTGATTGGCAGTAACTACATAGGTAAAATGTTTGACTCTGGGTTATTTTAAAATATTCGATCCTGCCAATTGACGGTCTCATGTAAGCGGTTTGAAGCTCAGTGCTTCGAACTAGAGCTAGAGCTTGCTAGAGCACAGCTCTAGCTAACCTGGTCATAGGTTCGAGTCCTACCATCCGCACATCTTTTGCATGGAAATTTAATCTATTGTATATTTAATTTCATTCTCATTGTTAAATGTGGTAGTCTACATGTGATAATAACAAGCAAGAAGTCAACGTGATCCGGAAGCATGTCAACAGGAAGTCAATCAGATCAAAATGTAATTTTCCCTAAAATGCTAGATGCTATTTTCTTGCCGGCTGCCTTATGCACAGAAAACGATTTCAGTCAATGCAAAATATATCTTTGAATGCGGCGTTGCCGCGCCTCTTCTAATTGCAAAAATGTGTATCCTTAAAGGATGACAAATTTTTTGATGATGTAATAAGTTAGATGAAGTGCTTGCTTCTAGAAAAATATGAAAATGATAATCGGATGAATTTTTAATAAGACTTTTGCCGCATGCATCGCTTAAATTGACCGCATGTCATATAAATTATTTCTTTTCTTCATTTTAGAAAAATTATTATTCCTCGTTCAAAAGAAATCAATAATCCTGATCACTTATTTGTGTGACTGTTGTCAGAGAAGTCGAATTTGAAGATTATTATCCCACGCATTGATTTCAATATGGTGTTTTCAAAAGCATCATTTATTACTATTAAACTAGCTTACTGTAGATGGAATGTAGCGTAGAGTAAGCATGTCAGGTTGAGTGGTAACTCAGCATTTATTAAATCCCCAATGTGCATACAGTTTCGATTTCATTAAATGAATATGAG
Source organism: Prostheceraeus crozeri (assembly GCA_907163375.1). NCBI lineage: Eukaryota > Metazoa > Platyhelminthes > Polycladida > Euryleptidae > Prostheceraeus > Prostheceraeus crozeri. The sequence continues at coordinate 45,733 of CAJQUW010000165.1, read as the reverse complement.
TCGATGCCAGGTCGAGACCCAGTACCACCTGTGAGACATGCAGTTTTTACACTTTTGGAGAAATATAAACGAATTTGACTGATAATGATAGCAATACAAAATGAAGAATAGCATGAGGAATATTATTCCACGAATCCTCCATGTTATGACAAGTGGGAGCGGTAACGTAGTTTGTTAAATTAGCAGTTCGATGGGTTGCCATTAAATCTCAGCTTTATTATAATTAGATTATTTTCTTAAGCGTGATATGCCACTGAAAGAGCAAAACATCGTAATAAAGAAACTGGTCACAATGAACTTTAAAAGATGCAAAAATGGATCCAAATTAATTATTCAGATTCAAGAAATTACGCCTTGTGAATCATTATATCATACCCATGAAAATTGAATTAAAAACATGACATATTAGCCAAGAAGCTCTCAACAGGATCTCAACTTTTCCTTGAAGACTTGCAGGGACTATGACTTATCGGCTTATGAAATTTCATTGATAATCAGCCTAATTTCCGCTTAATTAAGATGCTTATTAGCAAATATTCATTCCTTTTGATAACCAACTTGTTTCATGCTACTTGTAAAGGGGCTTCATGTCGGTAGTACATAAATTTGCCAAATTTTAGCGTTTTGAAAACTGCTCAAATAATTTTTTGGACCACAGGAACATAATCTCCACAAAAAATTGAATCTTTTCATTTAAAATTTTCAATGTATACAGACACTTTTTTGAGTCGACACTCTACCTACTTATATCTACTCTATGGTAGCTAGTTTGGTTAGTCAGGGATTTGAACCAAGCCTGCTGATAATTCATGATATTGGACAAAGCCGAATTATTCTGGTCTGCTCCCATTTTTCAACTGAGGATGAAAATCAGCACCAGATGATTCCGCTCACTGTGTTCCTATTGATGAAAGAGCAGATTACTGAGAACTAGAAATATCGGCTGATGGGATGACACAAGACAGAACAATGAATGTTCACGCGCTCAATGGACTGGAACTGATCTACCGGGTACTTACTTTTCTGATCTACTCACTCACTGCGCTAGCGCTTTGCACAAGCGTACCAATTTATTTTAATGTCGGACAATTATGTGAACTTTGCTGCATAGATAAGATATTCCCCGTGGCTCTTAAATGCCATTTGATTAAGCATGAATTAAGTTGTTTTACACTTGTTTTGCAGGTTTTACATAAATTTAAAAACTTGGTGCGGGAAGTAAACCAATGACCACCGAATTTCATCTAGTTCTATAAATAATTATCAGCAAGGTTTAGAGAAGGTAGATCAAAATTCAAAACTCCATCGATGCTTTGGGTGAATTATCCGGAAATTATAGGTCCTTAATTGAATAATTATCTACACAAAACTTGTAGGACTACAAAGTCAATTTTTTGCGAGTTAAATGTATAATTTTAAAATAAAATTGGCTTTAGGGTACTTCTTCCTCAGAAAGCTAATCAATGGGTATGAAGAATCGAAAGCTTAACTTCTTTGAGTATTTCCCAGATTTTCGCATTGAGGCTTAATCACAGACAATACAAATGATAAAATTAGATCTTCGTGTATAAACAGATTTAATACCTGAATCTATTTTCATTATTTGTATTGCCCGTGATCAAACTTCATTTCGAAAATTTGGGAAATAGTCATGCAAGTTTAGTTTTTGATTCTTTGTATTTATTACTTAGTTCTGCATGGAAGAAGGGCCCTCAATCCAAATATACAACAGGACTGATCCAATAAATCATCTTAGATGGATAGCTGATGAAATAGGTGTGACTATGACCTTTGAACGCAGTGTTTTATTGTATTTATGATCGTACGTAATTGATTGATGGCGAATTCTTACACCGAAAGTTCATCACACGACTTACCTTGATGACGTGATGCGTTTAAGTACTGCTATTAATGTTGAAAACAAGTTCATCAATGTCATAGAGTTCGATCTGAATATAATTTCTGACACTGAAAATTTACATAAACTCCGAGTGACCCGACAGTTTTGTCCAATAGTTCATCAACCGTCTCACCGCCGGTAGGTGTGACAGTGGACCTTCTACATGTACATAATGAGTGAGCTCCATGCTGAGGGAATATTCTACTCAACAAGGACAAACAATTGCTTCGATGCGTCGGAATATTTCAATCGTTTTCATACATGTAGTGTGTCACAAAATGTGTTTACAGAGTGTTTTGATGTCCAGTTGCACCAATATATGTAGCTGCGTTGAAATTGTGGAGAGATGATAATAGTAAACGGACCGCCTAATTTATGCCAATATTTAATAAAGCACGAAATGATTAATGAAGGGTCCTTGCTTTTTTTCCCTACCGACTGTAGATGTTCACTATTCATGTTCATTCATTGAATGGGCAATTCCATAAATAACGCACGGACGTTCTGACACATATTCTGTCATTTCTTATCATGAAACAATGCGACTTTATCCATGAAAATTGAACCATAACATGCCAAAATAGTCGGAAATATTAATCACATTTCAAATATTTAATAGTAGTCCCTCTTTCGACGCTAGAGGTCAAAAGGTCATCGTCAACGCACGGAAACAAGGTCAACTGTCCTTACACAAACAAATATCGAATAGTGCTCACTACTAGGGCTGTCCATCTTCGGTTTTTTAATAGGCGGTTAGTCGCGTAAAAAATAGTTGACTAGTTGAAGGACGAATTTCTGAATTTGTGTGCTAGGCTTATTAGACTAATTTTTCATTCTTGACGTTCGCTCTTTGTGTTTCTTTTGCTTTATTTTATATGTTATACTACTACTAATCATGCCAATTTGTGTGCATACTGATTGATTGCGTTTTTTGCTTATTATCATTGTGTGAACTACAACGCACCTAGATTTCGCCCATTATGTAATTATACTAATCATTGTATTTGACCACAGTATTTGAAACTGGTATGGCAATAAATCGTGCTCGTGCAAAAGCTTTACGACTTTTAGCTTGTAATAAAATCTGGTACATTTCATGCAAGTACAAAAAATATTTCAAAATTCTGTCAAAGTTGGTGATTTTGAATTTTGAATTTATCTTTGTATTACGAAGATGAACAAGTTGTAATTGGATGTCACCATCAGACGGTTCGCACACTGAATATACAGTGTCGTGTTTCATACTAAGCAATACTATAGAAAGTAAGGAGGGGTACGAATCGCCTTCACCACTCCGGGGATTTTGATGCGCTTTAGAGCCTGGCATGGATGAGGTTAAAGGGAAGTTATGAGATTGTGGAGGACCTCTTTAGACTACCTAACAACCCCCACACTACACGCAAAGCAGCTTTTTAAACAAAGCGAAACGTCAATGCCACCCTCCTCATCTCCTCACGCAAGTGACTACCACCTCTCAGACAACAAAAGCCCACAATTTTTAGCAGAGGGAAGTACATTCACCCCCATTCACACAATAATCCAACGCACCAACAAAACAGCTACTCATGCAAACACATGCCCACCACGTCGCCACTTACCTTACGAACAGACAAAACAATAAAGTCATTAACGCAATCCCCCACAGTTCACAAAACAGAGCAAACACTCGACAGACGCACACGCAGAACACTGACACAAATTCGTACAAACAAATCACTCTTCTTAGAAGAATGCTTGGACAATATAAACCATCTGTCCACTCTTTACCTCTTTGCCCTCTTTGTAAATCTCAACTGCACAATACGAATCACATCTTCTCCTGCTCACACATTCACACATCGCTCACAACATGGGACCTGTTGGTTGCCCCCGTCAGGTGTTCGGAGCTCATCCGCCGCTGGGAGCGGGCGATTGGCCCCCGGAACCCCTCCCAATACCCAATAGGAGGTGTCACACCTACCACCACCTCTTTTGATTCGATCTGTCAAAAGTATTTTTAGAGAATGTGAGCACTGAGCAGCAGCCTTATTTTGCGATACCTTTTATCCATCCTTAATTGATGACCGAATATCAGCTGCTGGTTTTCCAACGGCGCAGGTCACATCTCCAATCTTCCATGTATCTCAAAAGCCTCACCCAGGTTCTTTCGTAGAGCTTCATCTTAGGGTCGCACAACCCAGTCAGCCAGGGGACGACCTCCTGTCCTACGTCGTTCTGATACGTAGATTACATCTAGTATGTCATTGACCTTTGACATTTTCTTTAGTTCTTCATTTGAGATGTGATGTAGTCCATCTTAATGATAAGTAAGTTAGGCATAGAGTAAGTATATATAGGTTTATATATTATATTTCTCTTTAATTGTCACATGCCTCTTCTTGATCCACAAATTGATCATAATAATGGAAGGAATGAAATAATTACATATCATTATAGTCCACTTCTGATTGATGCTCATCTACTAGGTAGCATGTTACTGACAAAACTTCTGCTCCTAAAGTCCTGCTCGTACTGTCCTAAACATAGAGTAAGTATATATACATGTAGGTATAGAGTGTCAACTCAAAAAAGCGTCTTTATACTGTGTATACATACAGTCCGCTTCACAAAAAGTGGATCATCCTAAAATTTGACTAAATAAAACATAAGTATGATACAGAAAGCATTTTTCATGTTATTTCATGTCCCTAATATATTTAAATGTCCTTATATAATCTGATAAGCTATGATACAGCAACGGTTCTTAAGAAGCTAATATTTTGTGGCCCTACCCTTATTGTCAATGACATTACCAATTCGTCTAGGCATTGATTCGATGATATCGTTGATTTTTGACTGATCTAACTTTCTCCACTCTTTTTAACAGTGACGTAAGTTGTGATACGCCATCTGTAGGTAGCAGTGAACGACGAACGTTACGTTTTAGAATACTCCATACATTTTCTATGGGATTCAGATCAGGAGAGCGAGCTGGCCAAGATAATGTCCTAAGCCCTAATTGAGACTTGCATAAGTTGACTCTACTACTCCTGTGACACGTAGCATTGTCATCCATAAATAACCAAGTCGATGGATCACCAAGTTGATCTGTCATTTGGCCAATGTTCATTCGTAAAACATTCACATAGCGTTCAGAATTCATGGTTCCTTGCTGTATGTGAAGTTCAGTGCGGCCATTGGTCCAAATGCCAGCCCAAATCAGTAGAGTCGCACCACCTTGTACCCGGGGACGATGTAAATGTCTCGGAATTTCCTGATCAGATTTTATCCATAATCTCAATCGACCATCACTATCCTTCAGACGGACTGATGCCTCATCAGACCAGACAACCCGATCCCATTGATTTCGCCAGTGACAATGACTCATTGCCCATCTGAGACGTCTTTTTGTATGCTGATCTGATAATTCGATCTGAGAGGGCCTCTTGCAGCTCTTGAAATTCGACTCAATAAGTCTTCTACGAATAGTGGACTTAGAAATAGACGAGACTAGTGCAGCCATCTCAGTTAACGAGAGACTTGGATCAACTTTAACAAATCTCAAAATTAGGCGGTCTCTACGTTTGGATGTTTTGCGTGGACGGCCATAGCCCTCTTTACGACAGAGTCGAAAATCATCATTATGCCATCGATGCACATTTGTGTAAGGGACATTTAGTCTCTTGCTTGTAGCTCGCAAAGAAAAGCCTAGTTCTAGCAAGGCTGACACTTTGCCTTTTGTGAATGCGATCTCTTTATTGTTCATTTGTGCTTTGTATTGTTTTCAACCGGTAAGAGATAGATTTCTAGCTGAAAGCAATCAAGAGTGCTGCCAACACCACCGCAACGAAGTCAGGAAGCTATGGAACATGAAGTCCAGTTAATCACATGTAGCAGTTACATTATTGCTGATGAATAATGGTGCTATACTGGCTCTGATTGACCGATTTTCTTTATTTTTGTTTTGCTTGATAGCTTTTGGCTTGTAGAACAACATATTGCATAACAAAGGAAACAAATGTAATTTTATAAGAGTGAGGTATGATTTTGTGTAACATTGCTAAATGAAGATCAAATTATCTACTACTTTTTTATCTATAACAGGAAAACAACTCAATATTCATGCTTGAAATTTCCAACAATGATATTAGTAAGCACAACTGAAATATCTTCCGAATTTCATAGAAATTCGTTCAAGTTTGGCGGAGTTAGACAAAGTTGAAGTTAAGGCGATGTTTAAGGGTGATCCATTTATTATGAAACAATCTGAAAATTTTTATATGAAAAGATTCAGTTTTTTACGAAGATTACGTTCCTGTGGCCCAAAAAATTTTTTGAGCAGTTTTTAAAAAGCTAAATTTTTGCAAATTTATATACGACCGACATGAAGCCCCTATATAAGTAGCATGAAACAAGTTGGATGTCAAAAGGAATGAATATTTGTTAAAAAGCATCTTAATTAGGCGGAAATAGCTGATGTAGGAAATTTCATGAACTGCATAATGCAAGTTCCTGCAAGTCTTCAAGGAAAAGTTCTTATAAGAGAGATCTTACAAGAGCTTATTGTCTGAGATGTCATGTTTTTAATTCAATTTTCATCGGCATGATTTTATGATTCACAAGGCGTCATTTCTTGAATCTGAATAGTAATGTAGAGCCATTTACATATTTTGAAGTTCATTGTGATCAGCTTCGTTGATTATGATGTTTTGCTCTTTCATGTGTAGTTAATGATATGATCACGCTTTAGAAAATAATCTTATTATAATAAAGCTGAGCTTTTGGTAATGGTAGCTCATCGAATTGCTAATTTAACAAACTATGTTGCCCCTCCTAGTTGTCATGACATGGAGGATTTGTGGAATACTATTCTATATTGTGTAGGGCCTATTGCTATCATGATCAGTCAAATTCGCGTACATTTCTCCAAACGTGTAAAAATTTGCATATCGCAGGTGGTACTAGGTCTCGACTCATATTCATTTAATGAAATCGAAACTGCATACACATTGTGGATTTGATAAATGCTGAGTTGCTATTCTACCTAATGTACGTACTCTATGAAATTAGGCTTTATCAACAATGAGATGACGACATTTGTCGTCTGATTATGTGGTTATGTTTGAACTTAACCACACATAGAAGTTCTTGTGTAATGTTTTTGAAGTGCATTGTAATAAAATGAGATAGTTGAACTCGCATGTCAGCAATTTTGGAATATGAATTTAAATAAGTAATAAAATTGAACATATGATATGATTGGAATTTTACGCAGGTAGCACAGGTTACCTTCCTTCTATTTTTGTGAGTTACGAAAGTAAGCGTGACTGCGTGGAGGTCAGCATCAAAAGGGTAGTTGATGCAGACGAATGGTCAATATATTTTCCATGACGGCGGTTTCATGATAACTGTGAAATGTTGATAGTTTGGTGCAGGGTAAAACATCAGCTCCAGGTCAATTTCCGATACTAAAAGGGCTTCGATGATTGTACTATCAATCACTGTTGACCTCTACTTATGAACGACGTTGATAAATGAGCACCATCGTCAGTTTGCGTGCTTAGATTACTACTAGAGATGCTTAGATAAAACTACATCTCCTTGCAGTTTGCAGTCATTAGGTATAACTTCGCTGTGCTGTGAGTATAAAGACAGGCTCATAGTTCTCGAAATTTGAGTGTCATCAGGAGGAGCGGTTGGAGCGGCGCTTAACCTTCTTAAAGAATCTCAATTGAAAGGATTTTAAACAACCATCTCGTATAGTTTTCTACAAAGCGTTAGGTCAGATGCGAAAAGGGTGCCCTACATCTATAATCCTTTACATAGCGTTAATTCATATGTGAAGAGTCGACCTTGTCCTATAATTTTTCTCTAATGTAAGCTGAGTTGATTAGGGCACCCCATTCATTCGTTAGAGGTGTCGCCAGCTTTGTCAATCCAACAAAGCTTGGTCTGGGACGACTGCCACCTTCGCCCCTCATTCATGCATCGGAAAGTCGTCAAGATGATCCTTATTTCCGAAGAATGGTTGTGCACAAATCGACCGCTAAAATACAGACCAACATATTCCGAACAACGTTGTTTTACCTTTTCTGGGTTCTATTGAATGTTCAGGATGCGAAGCATCATATCCCACAGGATAGATTTGTTTAACTGCTTTACTAAATTCATGAGTAGCGATTATCTTCACGAATGTGATAACTTAAACAACTTGCGTGAAACGCATTTTGCGTTTGACGGAAGTTTATGTTTTTAAATAACAAATCAACCTGCTTCGGAAAACGTGATTATATTTCTGAAACTTTAAAAGGTAAAACAACGCAGTATGAAATGCGTGATTTTCCAGTGAAAGAATTTTCAGGCAAAGTAATGTATAACGAAATGAGTGACTTTTTAGTGAAAGAATTTTTATATTTTGAAAAGCAAAATAGCGTTCACTTATTATAAATTACATGACTTAAATGAAAGAAGTTTTATTTTCTAGATACAAAACAAAGTATTATGGAATATATTACTTTCAAGATGAAAATACTTCCAACGTGGGATATTTGATTTATAGTGCAATAGGGCACCGGTAATGACGGGAACACACCAGTACCGATGCAATAGTCTTATATTATTCATTTGTAATATCATGGGGACAGCTGGATATCAATCAGTTGATTTCTTGATATTGTGAAGTATTCATGCATGAACTGAAACATGCTAGATCATCGATCATTGATTTTTACTAAAATCTTCTATCATTAAAAACGATATTGTTCGGCCAACTGTAGATTACATTGCACTGATAAAGATGACTTTGGCAATGACTGGTCGAATGTTCAGAAAACGATGAGTGAATATGAAGATCGACTTTTTCAAAGATTCCCACTAGCGATTAATAAGATATCGTCATTCATCCCATGACTATGCTAGTCAACGTTCGGCTACTATCCTGTGACGGCTGCCTGCTACTAAGATAACAATAAATGACTTAGATATCGAGGTCCGTATTAATTTGTTTCATCTCTGAACACGTTGTTTTGCCTTTGAAGAATGTCTTACGGCTAAACGCATTTCGAAGTACGTCGTATTTATTTATTTTTTATTCATTTTCGGAACTCAATACATAAGGGCATTTTATCGCAAGCGATTTCAAGGCCGATTCACAAAAGATAAAATTCATTCGAAAGATATACATTTAAAAGTCTTTTAAAAGTTCTAAAACAGTCAGCCAGCTTCACTTCTGCAGGCAGATCATTCCAAAGCCTCGGGGCGGTCACTCGAAATGTTCTACCGCCAAATGTTACCCGTCGACACTTCTGCATCTCCAACGTCGATGTCTCAGCGGACCGTAATCTCCGTCGATTGGGATTTATCGTGACATCTTGCAGAATGTCAGACAAGTAAGATGGTGCAATGCCTTGCAGGCACTGATAAGTCAAAGTGCACAAGCGTCGTTGAATTCGGCCTTCTATAGGAAACCACTTCAGCTGACCAAGGAGTGGACTTGTATGGCATCGGCGGTCCAAGTTGTAGACAAGACGAGCACTTGTGTTGATGACTCTTTGCAGACGACTCAAACTTGATGCAGGAAGGCCATAGTAGCACGACACACAATAGTCCAGTCGAGTAAGTGCCAAGGCGCTTACTAAGCTCTTCGCTGAGTTGAAAGACAAGCAATTTCTTATTGATTTTATCCGTCTGAGAGCCAAGAAGCAAGTAGAAACCATTCTTGAGATGTTGCGTTGCATAGACAGATTACTATCAATACTAACTCCCAAACACCGAACTTCTGCTGAAGGAGATATCATCGTGCCACAAAGGTTCACCGAAGGAGAATGCCAATTATTCCGTTTCTTGGGTAAGACACACCACATGACCTTGGATTTCGATGCATTAAGTAAGATCCGGTTTGATGATAGCCAGGAGGAAACTTCACTCACGCATCTGGATAATCTGTCCTGTAGCTCCGAGGTATGAGATAGGCTGCACGATCCATAAATTAAGACATCGTCCGCATAGAGATGCACATTGAGGCCAAAACCATTTACAATTGGAGCAATGTCACTTGTGTAGATCAAGAACAATAGTGGGCCTAACACGGATCCTTGTGGCACACCAGCTGCATAAGGTCGAGAAACCGAACCCGAGGATCTGTGGTTCACTATGATACTTCGGTTGTCAAGAAAGGACTCACACCAGTCACTCACCACTCCAGATATTCCGAATGAACAACGAAGCCGACGTAGGAGAGTGGGATGATCCACACTATCAAAGGCAGCCGTCTGATCAAGGGTTGCCAGGAGAGATATCTGTCCATTGTCCATCGACTCAAGTAGATCTGATATTGTTTTGAGAAGCGTGGTTTCAGTAGAATAGCCCGTCGATAAGCAGACTGATAACAGGGCAGAAGTTTGTTGGAATCAATGTAGTTCCATAACTGGCTTCCAACGATTTTCTCCAGAAGTTTGCATAGTATAGGAACAGCTGTTATCATTCGATATGAGGAGCATGCATGTGCGTCAGAAGAAGATGACTTTAGAATAGGACGCAAATTTATCTGCTTCCAAGCTAGCGGAAACACACCATTAGTAAGACAACGGTTATAAAGCGTTGTCAGGAAAGGTATGAGAAGCCATGCACATTCTTTGAGGAGTCGAGTTGGTAATGGGTCATTCATGGAGTGCTTGTTAGGAAGAACTTTGATCATCTTTGATATTTCAGCTGGACTCACTTCATTGAAGCATGACAACGATGCCTTGGATTGCGCTTGTTCATGGTGAGAGGAACTGGCATTGTCAGTTAAGTTACGAATTGATGAGATCTTCTCAGTGAAGAAACCAGCAAAGTCTTCGGCAGTGATGGAGGATGGAGGGTTTTGAGCACCGCGCCCCAATAGCGAGTCAAATACACGCCACCGACTGCGTGCATCACCTTCATGACATTCGATCTTGTTTTGCCAAAATTCTGATTTCTTGAGTCTGAGAAGTGCATGATAGTTCTTCATTTCATCTCTCCAGTCAGCCAGAGCAAACGGGAGTTTCGCACTGTCTGTTCTCTTCAAAGCCCAACAGAAACGTTCCAACCATCTAACTGAGCACTTCGCCGCGCGACAATCCTGATCAAACCATTTGTCAGAGTTACGCTTTGGACGTGTCGAACGCCTTAATGGAATAAGCTTGTCAAGAATATTGATAATTTCACGATTGTACATCTCCACTAGTTCATTCTCATCCAGAAGTTCAAGTTCCGTAGGATCACAGATTGGTGTACAAGATAACTTCAATTGAAACTTAAACACGTCCAGATCCTTCCAGGGCCTATAGGTGTAGGAATTGAACACAGCCACTAGACGTTTCACGACGGACTTCCAACGAACTAAGGAATGATCGGAAATTCCACTACTTAGAATGTCCACTCTTTCGATAGAATCCGAAGACGAAAGGATCACATCCAAACTGCCACCCAGTATATGAGTAGGGCCATTAACTTGACTCGCTAGTTCGTAACATTCAAACAAGTCCAGCAGTTTCATTCCATGTCGGTCACCCACTCGCTCTATGTGGATATTGAAATCCCCGGTTACCGTTATTGAGACATTTCGAACCATAATTTCATCAAGAACGTCGGATAGCTCATCAAAAAACTTGGCTGTGACGTTTCCCGTGCGATAGATAACGATTGTTAAGCTGATCGACGACCCGGAAGCACTTTGAACACAAATATACTCAAATGTCGATGCTTTCACTGAGCATGATACTTCTGACAGAGTCACGTTCGTGAAGGAGATTGCGGCGACACCACCATGGTTCACTGCCATATTATTCATATTTCTGCGACGAGGTCGAGCACGCTCGACAACAGTGAAGTCCATCCGGCGGATCCGAGAAATGCACACAGCATCTGGGTCGTGCCACGTTTCCGTAAGACAGATGACGTCAACACATTGCTCATTACACAGGTCGATGACATCTTCCACCTTATTGTTTAACGAGCGGACATTCAGGAGTCCAAATGTCAAGGAACTCGATGGACGAATGCGATGGCGGGCAATGCGGAGTAAGGGTCGAATGGTGCGAGGACGTTGGTCGGAGAGGGTCTTGTAGTCGGTCGTTTTGCGTCTTGAAGTGCTGATTCGCACCGGAATAGTTTGAGATGTCAAGTCATTTGAACCGTTGCATCGTATAGTAGACTTTTTCAGTATCTTGTAGAACCACAAACGACGTCTAAGTGTTCTTGATAGTGTCGGCTCAGACTTCAGGCTCAGTAAAGTGTCCCGAGAGTATACATGTCTAGCTTGGTTAATCATCAATGCCTGACACCAATGTTGAAGCTTGATTGGTTGAGACAAGATTGCAGCAACGCCGTTGAACAGCTATCAATACGAGCGCTGGCTGATCCGACCGCTCTGCACAAGCGCAGAACATCGAAATGACCATAAATATTTCGAATTACCCTTAATAGAAAGTATGCAGATAGCCAGAAATACGACTGAAGCCGCAGAATATGCTCATATTGGTTACAGGGATTATCAAAAATTGATAGCAATTTATATGGTCTTTTCAATCAGTTTAATGAAATTGGTGCTTATGAGCGACCAATTGATTGAAACTTAATGCTATCAATTGATTATGACAATCATTTTTTCAAGGACAATCTGATTTCTTAAGTAAACGATGACGTATACCTGGAATGAATGATTGGTTGAAGAATTCTTGACGCTACTTTAATCATCCTAGACAGAACTTCAATCAGTTATCAGTTGGACTTCATTATTTTGACCTATGAAATGCAAATTCTGACGCAATCCTCTAGAAAATTGACGTAATTGCGGGTACTTAATTGCTGCTTGCATAGCCCAGCTTTGTAATCAGCTTCCTCAGACCACTTTTCCTGACCAATGCAATCTCGATACTTTCAAGAGGCGTGCGAACATGTTTTTGATGGGAGCAACCTGTCAGAGGTATTTGATCAGATCAGAGGTACTGTTATTTTGATTTTATTTATTTAAATAATGTAATCCACTATTTCTTCATTGATAGCTCTGCATCATATAACTTCAGTTATTTAACATTTGAATGATGGAAAATAGTTTTTGTATTTCTGGAAAACTGTTTTAGTTTGGGGTACACAATTGTTCACAATATCCTAATTTCTTATATCATAGCATTATAAACGAAACTTGAGTATTTTTTTATCTGAAATCAAGTTAGCATACAATTATCTCAAATTTGTTTGATGATTTATGAAAGATCAAGCCCATTATTTCTGTCAATTCAAGCTTGGTTGGTTCAAAGAAGATTAATGTGGACTGGACAGTCTCGTACAACATTCCATAATAGCGTTTCTGGAATGGCACCTCGTTTAAGTTAGTAAAGATTCCTATGAAAGAAGAATTATTGTCTGCGGTGTAATCTAATGCGGTCTTAAAAGATTATTTTTATTGCGTCATATCAGGGTAATCCGTCAGATGACGCAAGAATGTACCTGGATGTTTTCTTTTTCACGACATTGTCATCATGAGCTGAGGTGGAACTCTTTAGAGTTAATCTTGTGCGAAGCCGTGGCTGCATGCTTTATCTGGAGGACTTAAGTACATACTCATCCCTATTTTGATAAATTGCGATTTGTATTCTTTTGTTACTCATTTCAGGAAAAAGTCAGATTAGTGTACTTGAAAGAATTAGTAAAAACGATATAGTGGCTTACAGGATGGCCGCCAACAGGAGGTTCTTCATACTTCAGTTGATGCTAAAAACAGCTTTCGTCTCTCCTTGAAATTTATTGACCAGATTAAAATAGTTAATTAAAAGATATGTACAACCCCTACGCGTTTCGAGCGTTCGCTCTTCCTCAGGGGGTAATTCGCTAAAAACCAACTGATCTGGCCGCTCATGTGGGCTGCTTATATACGTACAGTGCACATACAGTTATATATAAGCAGCCCACATGAGCGGCCAGATCAGTTGGTTTTTAGCGAATTACCCCCTGAGGAAGAGCGAACGCTCGAAACGCGTAGGGGTTGTACATATCTTTTAATTAACTATTTTAATCTGGTCAATAAATTTCAAGGAGAGACGAAAGCTGTTTTTAGCATCAACTGAATATAGTGGCTACATACAATATGTGATATCATATTGTCACATCATTCATAACACATTCTGAGGGCATCTGGGACTTACTGTCAATATATAGACTACTGTCAAGTTTCCTTCTTATTATGCTCTGCTAGATTGTTGTTGCTTGATTGGATTGACAAAGGACTTTGTCAAAAGTTCCTCAATACGTTTTTCATTGACCTTCCGCTTTGTTTTGTTAAACTCAATTGCCGCTGTCATGTAGTGATAGGTACTCCATCCTTTTGCACTTTGAGCTTGATAAACATTGCCTGAAAGTACATAAGCTTGTACGCTAGCATAGTGCTGTTGCCTATTTATTTCCTGTGACCCGTAAGCCACTTACAAACGTCAATGTAATTAAATAAAGTATCTTATCTTTTGTGCAAGTACTTTCGACACTATTGCTGTGAATATATAAATAACTAGCAGTAACCACTTTCATGATATAGGCCTAGTACTTTTGCATCGATCCTTTGAAAGACATGGGGCGCCAACATGGTAGTTTAGATGAATCGGTGCAACATCATCGGTGGAATATTGTTTATAATACCTTAAGTCTCAAAACTCTTGCGGATAGCTTCAGAAAGAAAATCACTTCGAAACTGAATAAAAATGCAATTCAATTGTTTTTTTATAAAGCTCGCCCTCGAATGTGGCCTCTCACTTAAGTTGAAAATAAGTCATATAAACGGAGACTATTCAAGCTAATAGGATGCATTTATTCGACCATAATCAACTTATACTCCGGCAGCCAGAAAGAGTTTCTGCAAGGAACGCGACTGATGAGACTTTCACAGAGTGATGTACATACACCCATGCTTACTGCGAATCTGCATGTCTGCAGAGTTATAAAGTTTCCTCTTCTTGCAGACAGGATCAAAGGAAAACACGTTAATCCAATGATAAACAGATTGCAATTATCGGTAGAGATGAGATTTTCTTTGATCAAAGGAAAAATATTAAGTCTAGAGCCATAGTTTTCTGGCATGGAATGATTTTTGGGCATTTCCTATGGTCATATACATTTTTCTATGAAATCAACCACATTCAGATTTGACAAGCATCCCAATAGTGGCAAATACAGCAATTTTGATCAATTTTGGCCACATTTAACCATGTTATCACATACAATGTAGATCACCAATCCGAAGCATGGTAGCAATACATGATAAGAGAAGACTTGGAGACATTCTACATCCGAAATTGTGGCCTTAGACCAGTGGTTCTCAACCGGCTTAGGGAGCCACAAGAAGAACACACACAGTACACTGAAGTTGTTGTGTGTATCAGCTAATCTATGGAGAGTTGCCAGGTTAGACTATTCACCGTCTGAGAAGCGATGGGAAACTGATATAAATATAACAATTATGTTGCTTGAGCATTATTGGGTAAAAAAAGCAATTAGAAACTTTTTGCTTTGGGACGAATTTGTCTGCTTCGACTTCATAACCGAGCATCGAAAAATTCGTGCTGAGAAGGCAGGAATATATGTCGCACTGAATCTCCGGTTTGTATTTGATTTATTATGCTTAATTCACCATATTGTTGGTTATTTTTAATTGCGCACAACTATTATATTTTGCCATCTATCTGCAAAAATAATCAATAGCTGAAATCAATAATGAAGCCAGAAACAAATCAAACTCGCATATGATTATTTGCTTCAACTCCAGTTTGTTCAGAATATCGTAACTTTGTGCTTAATTTCTAACGACACAATTTAAGTAAATTTATGTAATCATAAGGGTTGAAGAAACTTGGAGAAAGTAGCAACAAAGAAGTTGAATGGGAAATGAATTACTATCAGACATTAAACAGGGGGCCACAGACCATGCAAGGTTGAAAACCACTGTTATAGACCTTCCTCTAATTAGAGAAGACAGAAAATCTCATTTTTACCGAAAACTTCAATCTGCTTCCGATTGGATTTACATGTGTTTTTCATTGATTCTGTCAGACAGGACCGGGAGAACTCAACAGACGCGCGGTTCGTAGCAGCCATGGGGTGTGCATCATTCTGTGAAATCCTCACTCGGCCTCGTTCCCTGCAGAAACTCGCTTTGACCGCTGAACTATTAAGCATGTTTCATATGATGTGCAATAGCCACTGTCAATGTCACCGCGAAGTGAAGTTAAAGCGCGCGCGCCTTGCAGTGAAATGATTTGTGAGTGAAACTACTGTAGCATTCCGGTGATCATTGGTCTTCATCAATCATTGGCGTGCAGCGAGCGCACCTTAAAATAGCTTATAATATCGAGTCATAAACATTTTGAATGGAAAGTCTAGTTTGCTAAACTAATTCAATAAGTTTCGCATTTTTTCGATATTGCAGTCATGACGAACCCACAAAACAAGGAAATGAATGGATGTCCTTTGAAGAAGAGGCTATCAGTGTCAGAATCTGAAAGAGCTTGGCGTCGACCAGATGCTCCCAGCAGATGTACTTTCTCCGTAAACAGCAAAGACTCTGAATCACCTCACATCCACAAGAAACTGTAAGTATCTTCATTTTCATGTCATTAGTGTCAGACTTCGCATGGTTTCTTTCCTGCAGTACACAAAGACCCAAAATCCTCCCAAATATTCTGTATAATATTGGAGACACTCCATTGGTAAGGATCAACAACATTGGTGCTAAAGCAGGACTTCAATGTGAAATCCGTGAGTGTTGAAATTCATTTTGTATTCTCACCTTGATAAACACGACTACTATAATCAAGGTTGGGTCATAACCTGTGTCAAAACCCAAGCCCAAGTTTCGATAAATGAGTGGAATCAAGTAAAGAAGTACATTCTTTGTATTTTGTTCTGACATCAGCTGTCTTCTATAGGACAAAATCCTCATTTTGCGATAATTTCATCACCGTATTGCTGTTAAATAAAAATTTTATTTCTGCTGCCGAAGCATCTACTCGATTACTTGGGCGACAACTTGCAACTGAAACAAAGAAATTCTGAGACATCGACTAAAATTCGTAAAAATATGGTCCTAGTGATTATCAATGTCTTAATAGTCTATACCCAGTAATTCCGTGTCTTAATCCGTGAAAACGTAGACGTGAGAGAGGATCTGAAAGTTTTTCACCAACTGACACGAGTTTCTACTAACACTCATCGGAATTGAAATGAATTCATTTTTAGATAAATGTCGGCTATCGAAGGCATTTTAGCGGTGAGAAGATAACTGCGAAGATATAACATACATGAAATATATATGAAAGTTGAATACGCACAAATGCAACAAAATACATGCATGCTTACAGCGAATACAATAATTGCGAACTTTCAATACGTGTATTGTAAAGCGCAAAATGGAAAAGTTAATAACCTCATTTTTCTTATTTGAAACATTCCGTGAATTGAGTGGAATTTTGATAAAAAAATCAGAACTTCATGCTCTTATCATGTTGTTCTCCTAAGATTCAAATCAAAATGTGAATTTATTTTTATAACTTGATTTATATAGAGAGAGCATTAATAAAAGACCCAAGCTTACATAAAAGAATCCAAGTTTTTTATCACTTACCCAAGGTCGACCCAAAACCAAAGGTCCAACCTTGCTATGATCAATCAGTGCTTAAGAAATTGTTGGTGAGCAAAATTTACAGCACTACTGCTACTGTAAATTAGCGAAATTCAGTTCCATGGACTGATTCATCGAGACTTTTCGATGAGCTTAAATAAATGCTGTGATCGGAGGAGCCACGCATCCGCCTACAATGTGGGCTTTTCATCTGCTTCATTTGCGATTTCTCCTTTATTCAGTTTGACAGCAGAGTTAATTTATACTGTAAGACAGATTTGGCACTCCTTCCCTCTGTCACTTAAGTTTTGATCCATTGTCCTTTGCAAATTATATCCTCACACTCAAATCTGAAAATTGAATTGGATTGTTTGTTCGTCTGTTTCTACACAGAAATTCTTCAGTGAGAAACACTGAAAGTACATCATTTCTCAATATGCATATAGATATATTGAGAGGGTTTGTTTTTTGTGAGTTGCTTATAATTTCTCCACTTCGCTTATTATATTTGTAAAGTGGGAGTGGATAATTCTGACTACAATACTTTCAATTATTCAATTCAAATTTTTGTGGTTTTGATAACTTGCTTGTGTCAATAGATGATTCGTGCGATTAGCTTAGAATAATACATATATATTGTATTAACATAATTGTATCAACAATAGGCGTCTGTTATCTTTTGATCCTACATTTTTGGTTGATGGGGAAGAGTCAAGAATAGTTTGATGTTATCTTACATATTTTATGATGCTATATTAATTTCAATCACTACTCAGTGATCATCTTCAGGCATCTTTTTTGCCTGAAGATGTTGCATTGTAGACACAGTTTCAATATGTACTCAACCAAAAAGTGAACTAAAGCTTTTGTGTCAGTATTTTTCACTACATATACACTTACTTAGTCGCCCAAACCGAACATGTTAACATATCCCAAATTCGCATGAAATTAGCAGGTGCCAATCTTGACATCAACAATTGGATTCGACTGATCTCATCAAATAATAGAGCTACCCTCGAATATTAGACGCTACTGTTACAATGCAATTCTGTAGAGATTGTAAGATGTCTGACTTAAACTGTTTAATTCGACAAGGACATTTCGATGGAATTAATGACTAGGAAGCCGTTTAACATTTTTATGTCAAAGCGTTAGATGGAAAATCACACTTGCACTAGATATTGAAATATTTGACGATTTGACATTTTTGCCAAAATGTTTATATCAATCAAGCCTACCTATATGGTATAATCAAAATCAATGCGATTGTTCCGTCGATTTTGGTGTTGCACCATCATTTAAAATTCAGTTTAATTTTCAGTCGACTAAACTTTTGTTTAAGAACAGGACAAATATTGATTTCAGCACCATCTAAATGCAATATTCAAGCATTATATTTTGAATGTAGTAGGAAAGAGTCAATATTGAAATATGGTGGTTTTATCTTATTTGTTATCAAACTTACTGAACTTATTTGTTATCTTTTACAATTAATTTCAGTTAACATCCGTTAACTCTCTTCAGGTAAAAAGGAAGGAAATGATGGTCTAGTATAAAAATTAAAGCTCACACCGAAGTCTATGTCATGATAACATATAGACTGAATATAAAAAGGGGAAGGGCTATGGAACAGATAGTATTGGGCTTTGGTATTGGGTTACATAGTACCAATAGCATCTTGATGATGACCTGACTAGGATATGAAAACAAAGGACATAGAAATGGATTAGCAATACAAAGGCTTGAGTTAATATACTCAATGTTAGTGGTACAAATATTACCTGTTCCATAGCCCTTCCCCCTTTTTGTATTCAGTCTATATGTTCTTATGACATAGACGTCGGTGTGAATTTTAAATTTTATACCAGACCATTTTTGATACCATCTGTTTTTAATGTGCATTGACGATATTGACAGTTTGTTCAAAATGTGTAAAGTTTTGAAGTTTGCCGATGATATCCGGTTATATGATCCAACAAATATCAGTGATGATAGTGACTGTGTTAGGAAAATGCAGCAAGATTTGTTCAACTTGCAAGACTGGTCGAACAAATGGTTAATCAAGATTAATTTTGAAAATTGTTGTTCTATTCATTTTGGTCGCCAGAATCCCAGCTACATGTATCAGGTTAATGGTTTAAAGCTAAAAACGGTTGTTGAAGTTTTAGATCTTGGTGTGTTGATATGTAATACCCTTAGTCCCACTAAGCAATGTCACTGTGTTGCCAATCGTGCTCGAAGATTGTTAGGCACTTTTAGATTGGCTTTTAAATCTCTGGATAATCAGACGATGTTACTGCTGTACAATGCTTTTGTTCGACCTCATTTGGAGTATTCGTGTTCCATTTGGGTTCCGTATTTCCGGAGAGACATAAATTTTCTCGAAGGTGTTCAAAGGCGATTTACTAAAGGGTTATGTGGTCTTCGAGAATTATGTTATCGTGATCGTCTAGACTCTCTAAGATTGCACTCACTCTGTGAAAGACGCCTATGTGCAGATTTGGTATTTGTTTTTAAACTATTATGTGGTTATTGTAATGTTGACTCTGATCTATTTTTCACCATGTCTGAACTTAAACGAACTCGCTCGCACAATCGGAAACTGGTGCAAGGACCTGCTCGCCTCCTACTACGGCACAACTTTTTCACAGTACGCATCATCTCGCAGTGGAACTCACTGCCATCTTCAGCAGTTAACGCAGCTTTGGTGAATGAATTCAAGCGCAAAATTCGATGGATACTTTCTTCTGTTTAATGACTTTTGACTTTCTTTTTTTACTTTTATTCATGATTCTACTGTATGTAGTTTGTTGACTCTGTCCGGAGCCTTATCCAAATACAAATACAAATAATTTCCTTTCTATTTACCTGAAGATAGTTAACGGATGTTAACTGAAATTAATTGTAAAAGATAACAAATAAGAAAATAAAACCACCTTATTTCAATATTGGCTCTTTCCAACTACATTCAAAACATGAAAAATAGCCAAGACAATATATTCAGAACTTCAAGCATTATAGTTTCACAAAAATGCTTTAAGTCAACAAAATTCTCATGAATTGGATGGAGCTTTTTAATAACAGCCGTCCTCCATTAGAAGTTCGGTCACTAACGAGTTTCAATAATAGTAGCCGTGGTTAGTAATCGAAGAAATACGATTTACGAGGCTTTCTTATAATTCCTCCGTTTTCATTTTGCTCACAATTACACTTCAAAGCACTGCATGACGTCAATGCCCAACCGCATAGCATATGCTGTAGAACGGGCTCTTGAATTGTCGAATATTTCACGTGCATGATTTTCGAGGACTTTCAGATATGCTGGCATTGACTTTCAGAAACATTTACTTCAATTCGATTTCCGACACTCAAATTAATGAAGCGGTTGAGTCACAAATGACGACCTGGTCGTCGGAATCAGATGTTTTCATTGTAGATAGACATCATGTGATGTAATGCACAGTAGTATAGTCATATTGGGCATCATAGAAAGACGGAATTTGAATTATTCTCTGTCCTTCTTTCTTTTAAGACTTGAGCAATTGAAATATGATGATTGTCTTTCCATATTTTGAATTTGAATGATAGCTAGAGGAACCTGAATATTTAGCTTGCCTGGTGCAGAGAACTCATCCCTCTGTACGTCCCTGTGGTCCAGAAGATGCTGGGTTGGATGGTTTCCGCTTGATGATTCTTCTCCGCTTCTGGCGATTGCATAGTACATCAGCTTCTTGAGCACCAACACTACTCAGATCCATCACAGGTCTATTACATAGCACCAGATCTTTCTTTGAAGCCCTACAGCACGCTTGCCAGCAACTTTGATCTCCGTGAATTTCTGTGTCTGTCGCAAGCTAATTATTCATCGCGTTTGAAGCTCTAAAAATTGCTTTCCATGGTAAAAACGACACGGAGGGCAAATTTTAAAACGCATTATTTTCTCTCAGTGACTTGTGTTTTCTTGAAAGGATATCCGAAGCCATTGGGAATCACAAAATTTGTCGCTTAGACACACTTCTTCTACTAATAAATTCAATTTTGGAATATCTTGCTATTTTTGAGATATTAAAAATACAATCCCTTTGAATTTTTTGAAACAATGTAGGGAGTGTTAGAAATGGAATTCCAAGTAGTCTATACTGCGTTATATTATTATTGATACTCCTTTGTCGAAGCTCAAACAATATTTTTTGTCAAGGACATAATTTCTTCCGATTTTTTGACACGAGTTTGAATCTTAGTATAAATGTTCGTTCGTGACCAGGTATCTACTATTTTTCTATCTTCTACTGGATCAATTTTATCTAGCACAAATTTATGCATATGTAAATGATGCCCTAGGCTACCGTGACCTTCGACTGAAATTTGATTATGAGGGGTTAATATTTGCGACCGTCGGAAGAAAAGAGATGAGTGTTCGTTCGTGATTGTGCATTACGTTCGTTCGTGATTGTGGTATTATTTTTGTTCGCGACATGACCACAACTTCACAATTATCCCATCCCGCAAACTTGAACTAGGAATAAGCTATGAAAACACCTTTCAGGTAAAAAAGAGGGCAATATATCAATTCAGGAGAGCTTAAAAAATATTGAATAGGCCTATATGCAACAGGAAAATATGAAATGTTTCATGGTCACTTCGGAGGAGATGAAAAAATATACCGATCACGACTGTCTATTGTGTAATCTACTTCCACTGGTCGAATGTCAGATTTCTGTACCCATGCAACATCACTTGTATCAGAAATCATGTAGATTGATTGCGAGCATTCCTTGAGAAACTGCACCTCATAATCATTATCAGCTAGAGATTGGATGATTCCGATGAAGTTCTTGGTGGTGCCACGACTTGTGCTGACACTAGCGATGACCATATCACCGGCACGAACCTCGTTGATAATGGATGGAGGATCACAATCTGCGTAGACGCAAATGGCCGTCGAACTAGTTGCTGATTGTCTTTGGCTATCCACTGATGATCCGTCTGAATACCGGTCATCTTTGGCGCGTTCTCAATAATATTCTGTAACTGGTGATAAGTACAATCAATGTCACCGGACGACACGACCGTGCCTACAATTTTACTGTTGCACTCGTTGAGACAGGTAGCGAACTGTTGAGCACTCTGCACCTGGTAACGTCTCGAGCGAACACAGTCCTAAACCATCCGTTTCGCAGAACCGCCGACTCCGTCAACACACCCTTTACCATGAGCCGTCGCAAAGAAGTTCCAGCTAATCTGCAGACCATACTTCCTCGCAAAATGATTCAGCAGCATGGCAGTGTACCGGTTCTTGAATTGGGATGCAGGTCCGTCACTCCAGAAGATCAGTTCTTGCACTTCCGATGTGACAATTGATTCAATGATTGTCTGCAGATAATGAGACACTGATCGTTTTGAGTGATCCAGATCGTCACTGACCATCACACGGCAGCTAGGGCAGTCGTTGAACTTGAATACGCAGACAACAAATAAAGACCAGCTTATTCTGCTTATCCAGCTTTTCTGCTTCCAGTGGGCGCTCTGAACCTCATCCTGGAAGGGACATGTTGCATTTTCACTGAAGTCAAAGTGAACCAGTATGCGTTCTGAGGATGCCAGCTCTTTGTCATTGCGGTGCATGAATTGTTGATTTCTTTTCAGTAGATGATGCAGCTGGAACTGTGGCAGTAAAGCTTGGAATGCCTCACTCACTTCCATTGCTGACATAATCGTGTCGTGGCAAGCAATAGTCTCGCCAGAGAAGCCTTTCTGCCATCTCTTGACTGTAACAGTCAAATCCACATCCTGTTCGATCGCGTTCTCCGATATTCGTTGACCATTGGCACACTCGTCGCATGTGTTCTTCAGGCAATCTGGCTTAGTATTAGGACACAGTGCATTGTCAACAATCCAATTAGAATGATAACACGGTAATGTCGTCAATCCCGCAGATGAGGCTGCATTTAGCAAGCGCATAAAGTTTTCATGAAGCACACAGCAGCAAACATTGTGTGGAGTCTTGCCAATAGGGATGACGTGTTTGGGACGGGCATTATAGAAGAGAGACCTGCCAACTAATTTGCCGTGTTTTTCTACGAACATTCGATAACACTCCAACTGTGTAGATCAACGAACGCTTTTGAACCTTCATCTTCTCGCCTTTTTCGCGCACAGTAACATAGTCTTTGGTTCCTGGACAGACACGAGATATTTCATCCTGATCGTAGAAATCAGCAATGGTGTCTTTTGTGGCTTTCTGATAAAGATGTTCTCTTCCCTTTAATGAACGCCGAGCTGCTGGAGACTTGGTATTCTTCAGCAATTGCTTGTGCTATGACTTTCCTGTGACGTGGGGAACGTGGCATTGCATTGATCACTCGCTGTTTTGCCTTCGATTCGGCCGCTTCTGTTTTGAAAACCGTGTTGGAATCATTCAACTTCCTCTTCTCTCGGAGATTTTTCATTCTTACTTTAGCCTTCTCACGATCACGTTCGAGTTCTTCTTGGGTCATATTTGAACGTCTCACTCTCATCCGGTCAACTTCTCGGGAAAGATATGATGAATTTGTGGAACGATGCTTCTTTGCGATTTCAGCTCGAGTCTTGCCCATTTTTCGGTCATGAATCACATTGAAATATATCTTCCATTGTTTTATATGACACAGTCAAAAATATTCATGGGACCCCCACGACTACTAAAAATAGCGCAACTTATACCCATGTTCTTGGGAAAATCCTGGATACTTAAAATAGCCTATTTCTTTTACCCAATACATACATTTGCTCCCATTCCGTTAATCAGTCATGTCATGGGAGGCCCAAGGCTACTAAAAAAGCTTTACATTTGATCTGTGTTTCTCCACCTAAGACGTACATCTGTCTCCATATCGATTAAATCAGTCTTGAAATATCATGTGAATCCCTGGACTGCTAAAAATAGAATTACTCGTGAGTCAAGAGAATTTCTTGGAAACTTTGAGAATAACTTACAAGCAACTAGGACATTGAAGTACGTCAAAATTGTACCTAGCCATGAGTTGTGTCTTTGTAAATTTGTACCAGTATGACTGACTTTCGTGAATGAACTTGTATGCCAAAAAAACGACGAATGCCAATAGATATTCGATGCCCGACACGAAGCAAATGTTCCGAAATGATTTATTAACTTTGTATTATACTTTATATAT
Organism: Prostheceraeus crozeri; assembly: GCA_907163375.1. Taxonomy (NCBI): domain Eukaryota; kingdom Metazoa; phylum Platyhelminthes; order Polycladida; family Euryleptidae; genus Prostheceraeus; species Prostheceraeus crozeri. The sequence goes on along the minus strand of CAJQUW010000165.1, from coordinate 21,054 downwards.
AATATATATAATATATATATATAATAATATAATTAAATATATATATAATATATATTTAATGTATACTTTATATTATACTTTATATTTATAACTTATGATTTATCTTTATACAAAGGAATGCATGGAGCTCGTTTGTGACTGATTTCTTTTTCGAATATGTTTTCTGATGAAGTTGGACAAAATGTTCGTTCGTGACTGTTCGTTCGTGACCGCACTTCTCGAAACTTATGAACTGCTAGTAATCAAACGTTTCTAGATTTCTTTTCAGCATTTAAGTTGACTAGTCTATTCAATCAGAGCAAATTTCGTGATGAAGAATCCAGAGCCTTGGATGTTATTAACGTTTACATTTTTTTCAAAAAAGTCGTGTCTTTCTGTGTTCGTTCGTGACCACTCAAACTATTGTATTTTAAACCATCAAATACACATTTTTTCATCGGTTTGGCTAGTATTTCATAAACAGTGAATATTGCAGCCAATTCAAATAAAGTATGATTATCACCGGTTCAATAGGTTAGGAATGACAATCAGAAATGTAACAATAAATCCTGCAAAGTTCGTTCGTGACTGCGTGGAATTGCCCTTTTACTTGATACTGATACACTTACTGTTATTTTACTTTCTCCTTTTAACATATTCCTTTCCTCTTTCATTGAAGATTGGACGAAAGATTAATAGCCAGCAAAAATAGACATGGAACGGTGTACAGGTTCCATTAACCGATGATTGAGTCCACATCCCTACAATCAGTGGAATAAGACGAGTGACTCAAACAGGTCTGTACTTTGAAGCTTTTACGTCACTACTACCCGAGCTTTGGGCTTGGACGGTGCCGACATAGTCAGACTTATGGAGCCTTGTAGCACTTTTAGTCCGGATGCCCTTCCTGCCGACTTCCAATGACACCTTTGGGGATCGACCTCTGGACCAAAAGATCGTTTGGCCAAGCACTTAACCATTATGCCACGGAGACAGTTTTCTTATCATATTTAAATGATAATTTGCTGATCGTTGGCGCTAGCTGATAGTTCGCTGCAATGAGATACATTCAATCATAGTAACGTGACATTAGACACGCAAAATCAATCAATACAGTATGTGAAAACCAATGAAACAGATTAAGTTACCAAAGGACTTTAATTGAATATATTTAGTAAGTATGAAACACCGTTGTATTCAGCACTACGATTTATTTTTGGCTGTCTATCGTTTAGGTTCTAAAAATCAAAGATAGGCAGCCAAAAATAAATTGTATTGCTGAATACAACGGTGTTTCATACTTATTAAAGATATTCAATTAAAGTCCTTCGGTAACTTAATCTGATTTATCATATTTACGTAGATGCGACCAAAAACCTTTGATGATCTTAATGCTTAAGCGCTTTCAATGCGAACTGCGCCCCGTCATCAGAGGAGTCAGTACCACAGAATTAGATTCATCTGCGCGCGCTTCGGATAAACAGATAAACAAAATATTTAATTCTGTGGTCAGTACTGTATGTGTGACCGACAGTGGAACTTCACGCTGCAGATATTGGAGTCTGCATTTCACAAAGGCTCTCACAAGACAGATACTGTGAACCACGTCTTAAATGTGTCCTTTTCTTGCGTACTTGTACCTTTTAGCGTCGATTGCTCTATCTATGTTGGGAACGATGGCAACCAACTAGATAATCCATGTCTCAGCTAGACAATTCTCTACTGAATATCGTGGATGCTTGCGCTAGTCCTACTCTCATTGACATTCATCCCTTGATCTGTGGCCCAGCAGTCGACAAAGACCTATACCCACAGCCATTATATGGGGTGGTCGAGTGAGGATCGTGGCACTAAGCGTGACTATAGGGAAATGAGAGAGAGCTCCCTTTGTTGAAGTATGATACACAATCTTTGTGTCATGTCTCAAGACTTTATTTGATATAAAACTCTATCTTGAAGCAGAAATGACATTTATCATATACAGAACATCAATGAAACTCACACATTCGTGACTGGTTCAAATGCAGACAAGGGTGATGCAGTGCAAACATTGTATCTTGCCTTCAATAAGTGCCCTGATGTTGATAGTGATTGTTTGCAATGATTATTAGTTTTATGGTTTCACAAGAAATGAGAAGTATAAAGTACACAGCTACATATTTACGAGAAACTTGAAAAGCATTGGAAACTCCTTTTTTGTACATCCTTATTCATTATTGGCTCTGCTGTGATTTTTTATATGGAGCTTAATTCGTGAGATAAACCGATGACTTCTTTGGATGTCGATTATAAATTTCCCTAAAGCTAAGAGTAGAACATGTGCACTGATAGTCTCATTTAACACAAGTTGATATTAATGGTGCTAGTATGCAGTCGGCATCTCTACATCAACAATCCTCTGTTCTATGTCTGTGAATTTCATAGTTTGCTGGGATTCTATAGCTTAATATTTTTGTTAAAGCTATAAATCTTGATGGAAACCCGGAGTGCTTATCTTTATCAAATATGCGCAGGCACAGTGGCATTGTAAGTAATATTATCAACCTCTTTATTTTTCTGTAGTATATTTCACGAGAAAAGTTCAGTAAGCATAAAAATTTTTGATAGCAATGATGATGCAAATCTGCGCAGATATGTCTTCACATCCGTTAGTTTAAAGACACGAATTTCACAAGTTGAGCGGCTGGCATCATCAGGTACATGCGGCACAATGTGAATTCAAACAGTCAATCGCTCATCGATCCAGCGGAATCATAATCAGATTTTGGATCGTATTGACTTGAGAAACCCTTTTATACTGGCTCGACACTCTGATTGGAGAAAAGTTGTTCTTAGAAGCATGATGAACAGAGAAAATCGACCTGTGAAAATTCGTGCCATCTAAAAGCGCGTATTTTGGCAGAGCCTTTAAATAAAGCTGCTTTATTTTGAAGAAGAACTGACTATTCATCATGTTAATTCATGAAAATTACATTTTAAGCTTTATAGGCACTACCTCAACTGGACTTCGACTTAACTAAAAAAAATCCTGAGACCTCAAAAGAAATTTGAAAGAAATAGAAACTTTGGATTTAAGTATCATATTCTGTCAACTCACACATGTACGCTGGAATAAAATTGAAAGTTTAAATTCAATGTGTAATTAGCAGCATCTCAACAATGATTTTACGAATTTCGTTGCGTGTAAGGTAATTGATAATATATTTAATACAAGCTTCACAGATTCTTTTGACAGCATTGATAGATGCCACAAACGTTCTGTGATTAATAGGTCAACTGTGTCAAACCGTAATTTTTAATTGGAACAATTTCATTCATCCACTTCAAAAGGACGAATTCCTGAACCCTGTATAATTTCGAGTCTTCAATTTCAATAAGAACGAAATCTATGGAAGTTGTCTACTGAAATGCTTTCTCAACATGTTATTTTTGTAGTGCTAGTGCATGAATTTCATTTTGAAATTAATTCTGATTTCGTCTGACAAAATGGCTCGACTTAAAATCATGATGTTGTCCAAATCACGTCTATAAGCAAAGCATCTACAGAAAGCGATACCGGCATGGAATATATGAAACAAAGCTGCTATAGTTAATTTTTGAACAAAATTTTGACATAATTGAACGGTTAGGTTTTGTGGGCATTCTGGTGGAAGAATTTATCTTGTTGCATTGTGCCTGCTAGGGAGAGTATACTAACCTAGCCCTTCTTATTAGCGATAGCTAACAGTACAAAATTTGATTTGTTCCTATGTTCTTTGTTTCTATGATCGTCATCACAGTCTACTCAGCTAGATGTTATTGCCTCAGAAGATGAGATCCATCTCGAAAGCTCAGAATTTTCTGAAAATTTTGTTTCAATTAATATTATAGTAATATTAATTAGGGCGCTTGGTACTGTGGCGTGAATAGGAGGCGATTTGTACCAAGCACCCTCCAATTTTCATTTGATATCTATGATGAATTGAAACTCCATATTACTTGCATATGTAGGACTAGTTGTCATTTATCTATAACTATAATATGTACCGGTATTGATTATCTGTGTTACGCTTTTTATCGACATGATTGAATTATAGGGCGCTCTGCATGCTTTCAATAAAATATAAGAACGTTAGCTATAGAAAAGTTTCTCGCTTATCCATATCATCTGTTCGCATTAAACCAAACTTATTATTGCAAAATGTATCGCCTTTGAAATTTTCCGCCAGCAATGATATTGGTTGATGGTACCATCATACAAAAGTAGAAATGACTCGGCATGATGACAGTGATTTCATCAAGGTGGAGCAATGCATACTAGCAAACGTGACAGCTAGTGGCAACTAATTGAAGCCAATGAGGAGCGATGAACTAGACCGATGCTATTAAAGGCATATTCCTAGAATTCATAGGCTCATTTTGCGATGTCAGATGACCAGTTCAGCGACTGCGACAAATTCGCGTCTCAAATTGACACGTTGGATAATGCAATTTTTGATTCCTCAGCTACGAATGCAAGATTTAATTATAATAGAACATTGTCTATACCAACACATGTGACATGTATTTTGTTTGAAAATCTCATCCTTTGGATCATAAGAAGCATATGAAGTGTAAAGTGAAATATAAGAATGTTTAGGAAGTATAAAGACATCAAGTATCGATCATTTCAGAAATGCTGTAAGCAACTTTGTTTAGTCTAAGATTATCGACATAACAAGTAAACTTAATATTTCATAACGTGATTCATTGTTGTTGATAGATAAATCAGGAGTAGATCTTTTGTTGTCTTATACGGGAGGTTCATTATGCAATTTTCCACGTTGTAAACAAAAAGATAGCTCTCCCTCAATTTAGACGATTTATTTATTTTTTTAAAAAATAAAGTTCCCCGACGCGTTTCGTCACGGTGGACAGTATCAAGGGGGTAAGTAAATGAACAGGCAGTTGGCTTAAATATAAAAATGATTAGGCAGTGACGACTCGTTAGATCAATTCATGTTTGCGGTTGATTTGTGGCTTGTTCAACGCTATGAAGCGTGCTTCGGCCATTTTAGTTTGCATCGAATTCTTTTGTTTATTTAGGACAGAAAGCTGAAAATTATCGATGTTCATCATTCTATCGACATGGTCAGTCAAACCATGTTCAGATAGTGCACTTTTACGATCTTGACAGTTCAAACTACGTCTGTGTTCATCATGCCGTAACTTTAAAGGTCGGCAAGTTTGACCAATGTAATTTTTATGACAAATTTTACATTCAAAATTATACACAATGTATTTATCGTTACACATATATTTAGGTCCAATATCCCTGCACAGTTTACAATTACATTTGTTATTGTTTTCAATAGTATTTATGCTATTAACTAAAGTTTGACCGGGTTTGCAGGTAACACGAACAGGAAGTTCATACTTACTGACCAGTTTATTAATTTTTCTTAAGTAGCTATCACTAATGAAATCAACACAAAGGTTAATTTGATTTTCATTACTTTTAGTATTGGATTTTGATTTTGGTGTAATTGAGTTAGGCTTAAATCCATTTTCATACAGACGTTTTTTCATTACATTAACTGACTCTAAGGAAGTATCCGAACAAAGATCTTGCACATATTTAATACTACTGAGTACAAAATTATTTTTTATGTGATTTGGCAACCAACTATCTTTACGCATCGTAATTCCAGAATGACAGGATTTACTATACCATTTATACCGCAACCTTTGACTTACGGAAATACTTATATCCAAAAAATTCAAGTAACCGTTTTCAGGAATTTCAATTGTGAAATTGATGTTATTGTTTGCTGAATTAAAGAGATGTAATATATCCTGAAAAAACGTTTCACTTTTTGGATATGGTCCCAAGATTATATCATCGATATACCGCTTGTAAATTAAGGGTACAGTACCTAAATTTTTATTTAAGTTATCAAGAGCTATGGTTTCAATTGCATTCATGTAAATGATCGCAAAAGGCGGAGCAAAATGAGCCCCCATAGGGCATCCTTTAATCTGTAAATATGTCTTATTATTGTAGGTTATTTCATAATTATAGGATATGAATTTCAAAAAGTCAACTAGGTCTTCAACTCTAAAGCCATAATTATCAATTTTATTCCAATGTATTTTAGCAAACGTCTCTATTTCTGCGATAGCCTCAGCAATTGGTATACTCGGATATAAGTTTTGAACGTCCAGTGAAATAAACACATAGTCCTCATTTACAAATTTGTCAGCATTTTCATTAAGAATTTTGATCAAAGATTTAGAACTATCCAAATGGGCTGGAACAAATTTTACTAATTGGTTGAGGAGAACACTCACAAGCCAATCAACTTTCTGAGTAGGGGTGCCAATTACTGAAGCGATGGGCCTTAAGGGAAAGAAATTATTAATCTTATCTTTATGATCTTTTATGTTTACACGAAAGTAAGCCGGATGACTTCCACAAGTCAGTAGTTTTTGATAGTCTATGTAAGCATTGTTCCGACATTTATTACGAATCAAGCAATTCGCTTGATTTTCTATACTAGAATTTTTGGATTTTTCTCTATATTTGTATGTACTATTGTCATTCAAAATGTCTTCTGTCCTTGAAATAATACTTTTTTTATCTACCACTATGTTCCGATTTGACTTATCAGACGGAATGACAAGTAAATTGTTTTGTTTAAGGAAAATCCTTGAATCAGATTTTATTCTATTAGTTTTTTTGTATGAATTCCCTTTCTTTAAAAATTGCACTTCTTTGCGCATTAAATTTTTAGCTTCAGCCTCAAAAAGCTTTAAATTATTTTCTAATTGATCATCCATTTTAGGAGGCAAATGAACTGTATTTTTGTCAAAAGGTATTTTTAACTTCCGAACATAGTCCGACCGACCATTCCGAGAATGATGAAGCCATCTCAATTTATATGATAAAGTATCTATAGCAATTTCATTATTTGTAATGAAATTCTGATCGCCAATATGTGGCAAGCGAAACTTAGGACCTTTAGATAAGAAAGTTTCGATGCTACTCGGAATAAAGACATCCGTTTCATTAATTAAGTGATTATTTACCTTAATACTATCATGTTGATCGAACGAGTCGCCAGTGCGGAACCACAAATCATCACGAAATGGAAAGAAAAAACTGCACTTGCTCTGCAAATCGTACGAACTCCTGTCAACAGGAAAGTTTCTACCAGTCCACCACATCCATTTGTTGGAATGACGCTTCCAAATGATATTGGTTTCTTGGTCTACCGCAGAGAGCACCAAATCCAAAGCTGCAATCTTTACCTCTCGATCCGCGGGATGCCGCGTCAGATTGAGATAGTTGTAAGATATCTCCCTGTTGGCATCGTAGGACTTTTGTTTGAGATACCAGACATTTCTCCGAATAATCTCATTCTTCAAGGATGCCACTTTCCTGTCCAAAGCTGCTGTTGTTTCCATCCAATGTGGCAGGTTGACGGAATGCTCAACAAACTTGGGAATGACTTTGTACGTGAGACACGTAAGCAGAAACAAAATTGAGCAGGATATTCTTGCCTGTTTTAACATCCGATACACCAATGTCTTGATATACACACGAATTTCACTTGGAAAATTCATGGAAGCAGCCAGATCTTTTGTTGTCTTATACGGGAGGTTCATTATGCAATTTTCCACGTTGTAAACAAAAAGATAGCTCTCCCTCAATTTAGACGATTTATTTATTTTTTTAAAAAATAAAGTTCCCCGACGCGTTTCGTCACGGTGGACAGTATCAAGGGGGTAAGTAAATGAACAGGCAGTTGGCTTAAATATAAAAATGATTAGGCAGTGACGACTCGTTAGATCAATTCATGTTTGCGGTTGATTTGTGGCTTGTTCAACGCTATGAAGCGTGCTTCGGCCATTTTAGTTTGCATCGAATTCTTTTGTTTATTTAGGACAGAAAGCTGAAAATTATCGATGTTCATCATTCTATCGACAGAATGATGAAGATCGATGAGAATCGATGAAGTCGATAGAATGATGAACATCGATAATTTTCAGCTTTCTGTCCTAAATAAACAAAAGAATTCGATGCAAACTAAAATGGCCGAAGCACGCTTCATAGCGTTGAACAAGCCACAAATCAACCGCAAACATGAATTGATCTAACGAGTCGTCACTGCCTAATCATTTTTATATTTAAGCCAACTGCCTGTTCATTTACTTACCCCCTTGATACTGTCCACCGTGACGAAACGCGTCGGGGAACTTTATTTTTTTAAAAAATAAATAAATCGTCTAAATTGAGGGAGAGCTATCTTTTTGTTTACAACGTGGAAAATTGCACAAATCAGGAGTAGATATAGTATTGGACTTAAACAAAATCATACTTTAATGTAATTACAAAAAAACACGGTCTAAGACAAACATTCTTCTTTTAAAAGGCTTGTAGCTTGGGTTATAGGCCCAATTCTTTTTTCATCAACACTTGGCGTAAGATATGATCTGAGTTAGCCTTATGTGATACAAGATAGGCCGCACTGTGATTCGCTGTTGAATGAACCAATGCGATGGGATAAATAATTAATTCTTTGAAATGTTGTGAACTTTGCAATTCACAGAACTGTGGCTACGGTCGGAAACATGTGCTGTGACATTGATAACCAAATATGGGCGACGATAGTTCTTTTTTCTGATTGTGGCGGTTTCTTAACTCAAGTGAATACTTCTCTTGAATTTAGAAACAAAAGACTTCGATGACTTGAAGGAGAACGTTCCAGTTTTTGTCCAAAAAACACGAAAGGGATTACTAATTTAACGTCCGAATAATCGTTCAAAAGGATCAAATAGTGTGGCTTAAAAGATTGATGGAGTCGTATGATCAGAATTACGGAAAGAAGCCGATATTGATATTAGGAAATACTAAAGGAGAATCATATGTAGGTACCGGTATTTCTGCTATAATTAATGATTCAGTAAAATAAGCATGCACTTTTAGTCAGAGAACATGATTTGGCACCTACCAGTATCCGAAAATTTTGGGACAGCTGAATTGTTAAATCTAAGAAAGACATGCCAGCTAATATCACGAAGGCTCACTTTGAACAAAAGCCTCACAGCGAAAAAATGAAATAGTAAGGGCTCTCTGTACATCTTGATAAAATAATAAGGACGCTTGGTACAATATTGTACCAAAGTCCCTTATTGTTAAAATTTTTTGATTTTCGAAATTTAAAACTCAGCTTATAATAGCCGTCAGTGCACTGTTATCATGCTCCCATGAATGATTTTTTTATTATTTAGTTTTGAAAATGTACCTAGAGTCCTTTTCTTCGACTATTATACGTAGCGCCTTTGTGTAAAGAGCGCTCCGATTATTGCTCATTTTGGTGTACCAGGAGCCCTGATTAAACTAAATTATCATTTCAAAATAAATGTCACTCTTGGTTGATAAAAATTCATTTGGGAGGATCATCGACCAACCAAGCGATCACAAATGAAGATAAGAAAATATGTTTCTTTGTTGAATCTTGCTTCTTGATGTTTGTTATTTGTGTTCTGTTATTTGACTTTCACTTCATCGCTGAGCTGCTTATGCGCATCATAGAAATTGATACCATTTATTCTGGGTCTTGTGAACATCGGGACACGTCCTAAAAGTTGGAAGTTTTAATTTTGCTAGCAATACAACATTAACATGGATTTTTGAGGGCAACAATGTTGGACATGTGAGGGCGCGTGAGCCTCACCAAGATGTCAATACTATTGTGCGCAATTGAAATAGACAGACGGGCAGCAATGAATACACAATAAGATATGCGCTGATTGAGATTTCAAAAATGTCCTTCACATGCATAGATGCGGATATTGCCATTACGAGATACATTGCTGCCTCCTTTTTTCCATATTATACCACAGCTAAATTACGCTCAATATAGCAGCCTATCGAGCAGCTATGAGAAATGAGAGACAAAACTCACACTATCAATATCCGCAACTTGACTTATGGCTTTCAATATTTTATTGAATGCAATATCATTAGAATGAAATCAAAACAATCCGTGTATCGGACGTTCTCTATTTGTACTCAAAATAGTAATGTTAAAATGAACGCACAAGCCGGTTAATGATTTTTTACTATAGAGCCAAAATAAATAACATCACGATAAAAAGAACACATCGAGCCACAACTTCTGGGCATCTTTGCGGAAAACGCAATAGAGCCAAACTTAAGCTCTACACTACCTCACTCACCTTCAAGCAAAGTTTCATCAAAATCCATCCAATACTCTGTCCTACACAGCCTTCACAAGTTTGAAAATATGGCCTATTCAGCGACATTTTAAACTTTCAAACACACATCGAGCCACAACTTCTGCGCATCTTTGCGGAAAACGCAATAGAGCCAAACTTAAGCTCTACACTACCTCACTCACCTTCAAGTAAAGTTTCATCAAAATCCATCCAATACTCTGTCCTACACAGCCCTCACAAGTTTGAAAATATGGCCTATTCAACGACATTTCAAACTTTCAAACACACATCGAGCCACAACTTCTGCTCATCTTTGCGGAAAACGCAATAGAGCCAAACTTAAGCTCTACACTACCTCACTCACCTTCAAGTAAAGTTTCATCAAAATCCATCCAATACTCTGTCCGACACAGCCTTCACAAGTTTGAAAATATGGCCTATTCAGCGACATTTCAAACTTTCAAACACACATCGAGCCACAACTTCTGGGCATCTTTGCGGAAAACGCAATAGAGCCAAACTTAAGCTCTACACTACCTCACTCACCTTCAAGTAAAGTTTCATCAAAATCCATCCAATACTCTGTCCGATACAGCCTTCACAAGTTTGAAAATATTGCCTATTCAGCGACATTTCAAACTTTCAAACACATATCGAGCCACAACTTCTGCGCATCTTTGCGGAAAACGCAATAGAGCCAAACTTAAGCTCTACACTACCTCACTCACCTTCAAGTAAACTTTCATCAAAATCCATCCAATACTCTGTCCTACACAGCCTTCACAAGTTTGAAAATATGACCTATTCAGCGACATTTCAAACTTTCAAACACACATCGAGCCACAACTTCTGGGCATCTTTGCGGAAAACGCAATAGAGCCAAACTTAAGCTCTACACTACCTCACTCACCTTCAAGCAAAGTTTCATCAAAATCCATCCAATACTCTGTCCGACACAGCCTTCACAAGTTTGAAAATATGGCCTATTCAGCGACATTTCAAACTTTCAAACACATATCGAGCCACAACTTCTGCGCATCTTTGCGGAAAACGCAATAGAGCCAAACTTAAGCTCTACACTACCTCACTCACCTTCAAGCAAAGTTTCATCAAAATCCATCCAATACTCTGTCCGACACAGCCTTCACATGTTTGAAAATATGGCCTATTCAGCGACATTTCAAACTTTCAAACACATATCGAGCCACAACTTCTGGGCATCTTTGCGGAAAACGCAATAGAGCCAAACTTAAGCTCTACACTACCTCACTCACCTTCAAGTAAAGTTTCATCAAAATCCATCCAATACTCTGTCCTACGCTGCCTTCACAAGTTTGAAAATATGGCCTATTCAGCGACATTTCAAACTTTCAAACACACATCGAGCCACAACTTCTGCGCATCTTTGCGGAAAACGCAATAGAGCCAAACTTAAGCTCTACACTACCTCACTCACCTTCAAGTAAAGTTTCATCAAAATCCATCCAATACTCTGTCCGACACAGCCTTCACAAGTTTGAAAATATGGCCTATTCAACGACATTTCAAACTTTCAAACACACATCGAGCCACAACTTCTGCGCATCTTTGCGGAAAACGCAATAGAGCCAAACTTAAGCTCTACACTACCTCACTCACCTTCAAGCAAAGTTTCATCAAAATCCATCCAATACTCTGTCCTACACAGCCTTCACAAGTTTGAAAATATGTCCTATTCAGCGACATTTCAAACTTTCAAACACACATCGAGCCACAACTTCTGCGCATCTTTGCGGAAAACGCAATAGAGCCAAACTTAAGCTCTACACTACCTCACTCACCTTCAAGTAAAGTTTCATCAAAATCCATCCAATACTCTGTCCTACGCTGCCTTCACAAGTTTGAAAATATGGCCTATTCAGCGACATTTCAAACTTTCAAACACATATCGAGCCACAACTTCTGGGCATCTTTGCGGAAAACGCAATAGAGCCAAACTTAAGCTCTACACTACCTCACTCACCTTCAAGTAAAGTTTCATCAAAATCCATCCAATACTCTGTCCTACACAGCCCTCACAAGTTTGAAAATATGGCCTATTCAACGACATTTCAAACTTTCAAACACACATCGAGCCACAACTTCTGCTCATCTTTGCGGAAAACGCAATAGAGCCAAACTTAAGCTCTACACTACCTCACTCACCTTCAAGTAAAGTTTCATCAAAATCCATCCAATACTCTGTCCGACACAGCCTTCACAAGTTTGAAAATATGGCCTATTCAGCGACATTTCAAACTTTCAAACACACATCGAGCCACAACTTCTGGGCATCTTTGCGGAAAACGCAATAGAGCCAAACTTAAGCTCTACACTACCTCACTCACCTTCAAGTAAAGTTTCATCAAAATCCATCCAATACTCTGTCCGACACAGCCTTCACAAGTTTGAAAATATTGCCTATTCAGCGACATTTCAAACTTTCAAACACATATCGAGCCACAACTTCTGCGCATCTTTGCGGAAAACGCAATAGAGCCAAACTTAAGCTCTACACTACCTCACTCACCTTCAAGTAAACTTTCATCAAAATCCATCCAATACTCTGTCCTACACAGCCTTCACAAGTTTGAAAATATGACCTATTCAGCGACATTTCAAACTTTCAAACACACATCGAGCCACAACTTCTGGGCATCTTTGCGGAAAACGCAATAGAGCCAAACTTAAGCTCTACACTACCTCACTCACCTTCAAGCAAAGTTTCATCAAAATCCATCCGATACTCTGTCCGACACAGCCTTCACAAGTTTGAAAATATGGCCTATTCAGCGACATTTCAAACTTTCAAACACATATCGAGCCACAACTTCTGCGCATCTTTGCGGAAAACGCAATAGAGCCAAACTTAAGCTCTACACTACCTCACTCACCTTCAAGCAAAGTTTCATCAAAATCCATCCAATACTCTGTCCGACACAGCCTTCACATGTTTGAAAATATGGCCTATTCAGCGACATTTCAAACTTTCAAACACATATCGAGCCACAACTTCTGGGCATCTTTGCGGAAAACGCAATAGAGCCAAACTTAAGCTCTACACTACCTCACTCACCTTCAAGTAAAGTTTCATCAAAATCCATGCAATACTCTGTCCTACGCTGCCTTCACAAGTTTGAAAATATGGCCTATTCAGCGACATTTCAAACTTTCAAACACACATCGAGCCACAACTTCTGCGCATCTTTGCGGAAAACGCAATAGAGCCAAACTTAAGCTCTACACTACCTCACTCACCTTCAAGTAAAGTTTCATCAAAATCCATCCAATACTCTGTCCGACACAGCCTTCACAAGTTTGAAAATATGGCCTATTCAACGACATTTCAAACTTTCAAACACACATCGAGCCACAACTTCTGCGCATCTTTGCGGAAAACGCAATAGAGCCAAACTTAAGCTCTACACTACCTCACTCACCTTCAAGCAAAGTTTCATCAAAATCCATCCAATACTCTGTCCTACACAGCCTTCACAAGTTTGAAAATATGTCCTATTCAGCGACATTTCAAACTTTCAAACACACATCGAGCCACAACTTCTGCGCATCTTTGCGGAAAACGCAATAGAGCCAAACTTAAGCTCTACACTACCTCACTCACCTTCAAGTAAAGTTTCATCAAAATCCATCCAATACTCTGTCCTACGCTGCCTTCACAAGTTTGAAAATATGGCCTATTCAGCGACATTTCAAACTTTCAAACACATATCGAGCCACAACTTCTGGGCATCTTTGCGGAAAACGCAATAGAGCCAAACTTAAGCTCTACACTACCTCACTCACCTTCAAGTAAAGTTTCATCAAAATCCATCCAATACTCTGTCCTACGCTGCCTTCACAAGTTTGAAAATATGGCCTATTCAGCGACATTTCAAACTTTCAAACACACATCGAGCCACAACTTCTGCGCATCTTTGCGGAAAACGCAATAGAGCCAAACGTAAGCTCTACACTACCTCACTCACCTTCAAGCAAAGTTTCATCAAAATCCATCCAATACTCTGTCCGACACAGCCTTCACAAGTTTGAAAATATGGCCTATTCAGCGACATTTCAAACTTTCAAACACATATCGAGCCACAACTTCTGCGCATCTTTGCGGAAAACGCAATAGAGCCAAACTTAAGCTCTACACTACCTCACTCACCTTCAAGTAAAGTTTCATCAAAATCCATCCAATACTCTGTCCGACACAGCCTTCACAAGTTTGAAAATATGGCCTATTCAGCGACATTTCAAACTTTCAAACACACATCGAGCCACAACTTCTGGGCATCTTTGCGGAAAACGCAATAGAGCCAAACTTAAGCTCTACACTACCTCACTCACCTTCAAGTAAAGTTTCATCAAAATCCATCCAATACTCTGTCCGACACAGCCTTCACATGTTTGAAAATATGACCTATTCAGCGACATTTTAAACTTTCAAACACACATCGAGCCACAACTTCTGGGCATCTTTGCGGAAAACGCAATAGAGCCAAACTTAAGCTCTACACTACCTCACTCACCTTCAAGCAAAGTTTCATCAAAATCCATCCAATACTCTGTCCGACACAGCCTTCACATGTTTGAAAATATGGCCTATTCAGCGACATTTCAAACTTTCAAACACATATCGAGCCACAACTTCTGGGCATCTTTGCGGAAAACGCAATAGAGCCAAACTTAAGCTCTACACTACCTCACTCACCTTCAAGTAAAGTTTCATCAAAATCCATCCAATACTCTGTCCGACACAGCCTTCACAAGTTTGAAAATATGGCCTATTCAACGACATTTCAAACTTTCAAACACACATCGAGCCACAACTTCTGCGCATCTTTGCGGAAAACGCAATAGAGCCAAACTTAAGCTCTACACTACCTCACTCACCTTCAAGTAAAGTTTCATCAACATCCATCCAATACTCTGTCCGACACAGCCTTCACAAGTTTGAAAATATGGCCTATTCAGCGACATTTCAAACTTTCAAACACACATCCAGCCACAACTTCTGGGCATCTTTGCGGAAAACGCAATACAGCCAAACTTAAGCTCTACACTACCTCACTCACCTTCAAGCAAAGTTTCATCAAAATCCATCCAATACTCTGTCCTACACAGCCTTCACAAGTTTGAAAATATGGCCTATTCAGCGACATTTCAAACTTTCAAACACACATCGAGCCACAACTTCTGCGCATCTTTGCGGAAAACGCAATAGAGCCAAACTTAAGCTCTACACTACCTCACTCACCTTCAAGTAAAGTTTCATCAAAATCCATCCAATACTCTGTCCGACACAGCCTTCACAAGTTTGAAATATGGCCTATTCAGCGACATTTCAAACTTTCAAACACACATCGAGCCACAACTTCTGGGCATCTTTGCGGAAAACGCAATAGAGCCAAACTTAAGCTCTACACTACCTCACTCACCTTCAAGTAAAGTTTCATCAAAATCCATCCAATACTCTGTCCGACACAGCCTTCACATGTTTGAAAATATGACCTATTCAGCGACATTTTAAACTTTCAAACACACATCGAGCCACAACTTCTGGGCATCTTTGCGGAAAACGCAATAGAGCCAAACTTAAGCTCTACACTACCTCACTCACCTTCAAGCAAAGTTTCATCAAAATCCATCAAATACTCTGTCCGACACAGCCTTCACATGTTTGAAAATATGGCCTATTCAGCGACATTTCAAACTTTCAAACACATATCGAGCCACAACTTCTGGGCATCTTTGCGGAAAACGCAATAGAGCCAAACTTAAGCTCTACACTACCTCACTCACCTTCAAGTAAAGTTTCATCAAAATCCATCCAATACTCTGTCCGACACAGCCTTCACAAGTTTGAAAATATGGCCTATTCAACGACATTTCAAACTTTCAAACACACATCGAGCCACAACTTCTGCGCATCTTTGCGGAAAACGCAATAGAGCCAAACTTAAGCTCTACACTACCTCACTCACCTTCAAGTAAAGTTTCATCAACATCCATCCAATACTCTGTCCGACACAGCCTTCACAAGTTTGAAAATATGGCCTATTCAGCGACATTTCAAACTTTCAAACACACATCCAGCCACAACTTCTGCGCATCTTTGCGGAAAACGCAATAGAGCCAAACTTAAGCTCTACACTACCTCACTCACCTTCAAGTAAAGTTTCATCAAAATCCATCCAATACTCTGTCCTACGCTGCCTTCACAAGTTTGAAAATATGGCCTATTCAGCGACATTTCAAACTTTCAAACACATATCGAGCCACAACTTCTGGGCATCTTTGCGGAAAACGCAATAGAGCCAAACTTAAGCTCTACACTACCTCACTCACCTTCAAGTAAAGTTTCATCAAAATCCATCCAATACTCTGTCCTACACAGCCCTCACAAGTTTGAAAATATGGCCTATTCAACGACATTTCAAACTTTCAAACACACATCGAGCCACAACTTCTGCTCATCTTTGCGGAAAACGCAATAGAGCCAAACTTAAGCTCTACACTACCTCACTCACCTTCAAGTAAAGTTTCATCAAAATCCATCCAATACTCTGTCCGACACAGCCTTCACAAGTTTGAAAATATGGCCTATTCAGCGACATTTCAAACTTTCAAACACACATCGAGCCACAACTTCTGCGCATCTTTGCGGAAAACGCAATAGAGCAAAACTTAAGCTCTACACTACCTCACTCACCTTCAAGTAAAGTTTCATCAAAATCCATCCAATACTCTGTCCGACACAGCCTTCACAAGTTTGAAAATATTGCCTATTCAGCGACATTTCAAACTTTCAAACACACATCGAGCCACAACTTCTGCGCATCTTTGCGGAAAACGCAATAGAGCCAAACTTAAGCTCTACACTACCTCACTCACCTTCAAGTAAACTTTCATCAAAATCCATCCAATACTCTGTCCTACACAGCCTTCACAAGTTTGAAAATATGACCTATTCAGCGACATTTCAAACTTTCAAACACACATCGAGCCACAACTTCTGGGCATCTTTGCGGAAAACGCAATAGAGCCAAACTTAAGCTCTACACTACCTCACTCACCTTCAAGCAAAGTTTCATCAAAATCCATCCAATACTCTGTCCGACACAGCCTTCACAAGTTTGAAAATATGGCCTATTCAGCGACATTTCAAACTTTCAAACACATATCGAGCCACAACTTCTGCGCATCTTTGCGGAAAACGCAATAGAGCCAAACTTAAGCTCTACACTACCTCACTCACTTTCAAGCAAAGTTTCATCAAAATCCATCCAATACTCTGTCCGACACAGCCTTCACATGTTTGAAAATATGGCCTATTCAGCGACATTTCAAACTTTCAAACACATATCGAGCCACAACTTCTGGGCATCTTTGCGGAAAACGCAATAGAGCCAAACTTAAGCTCTACACTACCTCACTCACCTTCAAGTAAAGTTTCATCAAAATCCATCCAATACTCTGTCCTACACAGCCTTCACAAGTTTGAAAATATGGCCTATTCAGCGACATTTCAAACTTTCAAACACACATCGAGCCACAACTTCTGCGCATCTGTGCGGAAAACGCAATAGAGCCAAACTTAAGCTCTACACTACCTCACTCACCTTCAAGTAAAGTTTCATCAAAATCCATCCAATACTCTGTCCGACACAGCCTTCACAAGTTTGAAAATATGGCCTATTCAACGACATTTCAAACTTTCAAACACACATCGAGCCACAACTTCTGCGCATCTTTGCGGAAAACGCAATAGAGCCAAACTTAAGCTCTACACTACCTCACTCACCTTCAAGCAAAGTTTCATCAAAATCCATCCAATACTCTGTCCTACACAGCCTTCACAAGTTTGAAAATATGTCCTATTCAGCGACATTTCAAACTTTCAAACACACATCGAGCCACAACTTCTGCGCATCTTTGCGGAAAACGCAATAGAGCCAAACTTAAGCTCTACACTACCTCACTCACCTTCAAGTAAAGTTTCATCAAAATCCATCCAATACTCTGTCCTACGCTGCCTTCACAAGTTTGAAAATATGGCCTATTCAGCGACATTTCAAACTTTCAAACACATATCGAGCCACAACTTCTGGGCATCTTTGCGGAAAACGCAATAGAGCCAAACTTAAGCTCTACACTACCTCACTCACCTTCAAGTAAAGTTTCATCAAAATCCATCCAATACTCTGTCCTACGCTGCCTTCACAAGTTTGAAAATATGGCCTATTCAGCGACATTTCAAACTTTCAAACACACATCGAGCCACAACTTCTGCGCATCTTTGCGGAAAACGCAATAGAGCCAAACGTAAGCTCTACACTACCTCACTCACCTTCAAGCAAAGTTTCATCAAAATCCATCCAATACTCTGTCCGACACAGCCTTCACAAGTTTGAAAATATGGCCTATTCAGCGACATTTCAAACTTTCAAACACACATCGAGCCACAACTTCTGCGCCTCTTTGCGGAAAACGCAATAGAGCCAAACTTAAGCTCTACACTACCTCACTCACCTTCAAGTAAAGTTTCATCAAAATCCATCCAATACTCTGTCCGACACAGCCTTCACAAGTTTGAAAATATGGCCTATTCAGCGACATTTCAAACTTTCAAACACACATCGAGCCACAACTTCTGGGCATCTTTGCGGAAAACGCAATAGAGCCAAACTTAAGCTCTACACTACCTCACTCACCTTCAAGCAAAGTTTCATCAAAATCCATCCAATACTCTGTCCGACACAGCCTTCACATGTTTGAAAATATGACCTATTCAGCGACATTTTAAACTTTCAAACACGCATCGAGCCACAACTTCTGGGCATCTTTGCGGAAAACGCAATAGAGCCAAACTTAAGCTCTACACTACCTCACTCACCTTCAAGCAAAGTTTCATCAAAATCCATCCAATACTCTGTCCGACACAGCCTTCACATGTTTGAAAATATGGCCTATTCAGCGACATTTCAAACTTTCAAACACATATCGAGCCACAACTTCTGGGCATCTTTGCGGAAAACGCAATAGAGCCAAACTTAAGCTCTACACTACCTCACTCACCTTCAAGTAAAGTTTCATCAAAATCCATCCAATACTCTGTCCGACACAGCCTTCACAAGTTTGAAAATATGGCCTATTCAACGACATTTCAAACTTTCAAACACACATCGAGCCACAACTTCTGCGCATCTTTGCGGAAAACGCAATAGAGCCAAACTTAAGCTCTACACTACCTCACTCACCTTCAAGTAAAGTTTCATCAACATCCATCCAATACTCTGTCCTACACAGCCTTCACAAGTTTGAAAATATGGCCTATTCAGCGACATTTCAAACTTTCAAACACACATCCAGCCACAACTTCTGCGCATCTTTGCGGAAAACGCAATAGAGCCAAACTTAAGCTCTACACTACCTCACTCACCTTCAAGCAAAGTTTCATCAAAATCCATCCAATACTCTGTCCTACACAGCCTTCACAAGTTTGAAAATATGGCCTATTCAGCGACATTTCAAACTTTCAAACACACATCGAGCCACAACTTCTGCGCATCTTTGCGGAAAACGCAATAGAGCCAAACTTAAGCTTTACACCACCTCACTCACCTTCAAGTAAAGTTTCATCAAAATCCATCCAATACTCTGTCCGACACAGCCTTCACAAGTTTGAAAATATGGCCTATTCAGCGACATTTCAAACTTTCAAACACACATCGAGCCACAACTTCTGGGCATCTTTGCGGAAAAACGCAATAGAGCCAAACTTAAGCTCTACACTACCTCACTCACCTTCAAGTAAAGTTTCATCAAAATCCATCCAATACTCTGTCCGACACAGCCTTCACATGTTTGAAAATATGACCTATTCAGCGACATTTTAACTTTCAAACACACATCGAGCCACAACTTCTGGGCATCTTTGCGGAAAACGCAATAGAGCCAAACTTAAGCTCTACACTACCTCACTCACCTTCAAGCAAAGTTTCATCAAAATCCATCCAATACTCTGTCCGACACAGCCTTCACATGTTTGAAAATATGGCCTATTCAGCGACATTTCAAACTTTCAAACACACATCGAGCCACAACTTCTGGGCATCTTTGCGGAAAACGCAATAGAGCCAAACTTAAGCTCTACACTACCTCACTCACCTTCAAGTAAAGTTTCATCAAAATCCATCCAATACTCTGTCCGACACAGCCTTCACAAGTTTGAAAATATGGCCTATTCAGCGACATTTCAAACTTTCAAACACACATCGAGCCACAACTTCTGCGCATCTTTGCGGAAACGCAATAGAGCCAAACTTAAGCTCTACACTACCTCACTCACCTTCAAGTAAAGTTTCATCAACATCCATCCAATACTCTGTCCGACACAGCCTTCACAAGTTTGAAAATATGGCCTATTCAGCGACATTTCAAACTTTCAAACACACATCCAGCCACAACTTCTGGGCATCTTTGCGGAAAACGCAATACAGCCAAACTTAAGCTCTACACTACCTCACTCACCTTCAAGCAAAGTTTCATCAAAATCCATCCAATACTCTGTCCTACACAGCCTTCACAAGTTTGAAAATATGGCCTATTCAGCGACATTTCAAACTTTCAAACACACATCGAGCCACAACTTCTGCGCATCTTTGCGGAAAACGCAATAGAGCCAAACTTAATCTCTAAACTACCTCACTCACCTTCAAGTAAAGTTTCATCAAAATCCATCCAATACTCTGTCCTACACAGCCTTCACAAGTTTGAAAATATGGCCTATTCAGCGACATTTCAAACTTTCAAACACACATCAGCAGCACAACTTCTGGGCATCTTTGC